>JAODLI010002168.1:0-10716 GCA_027575585.1 Percopsis omiscomaycus
ACTCCACCCTAAACCGCACTGGGAGCCAGTGGAGAGACCGTAGGATCGGGGTGATATGAGAGCGTTTGGTGGCATTGGTGGCATGTCTTTCATTTATGTTCTCAACTTCAAACATGTCTCTTTAAGCATCTATTGGTGCCATACTCCTGGTAGCCTTGTGGAATGTCAAGTCAGTAAAATTCTCGTCTACCTGGAAAATGTCTGTGTACAGTCTGGGGACATGTCCAGACAAGACAAGATAACAAACATCACAAACATCTCCAGGGAGCAATGAGGAATGTTTACGACTGTGACGCTTGTTAAACACAGTCACGTGCACCATATTGACAATAATTCCAGATACTAAAAAGGTCTTGGTTCTTTTTAGTCAACTTTAACAAAAGCATGAATAAACTATGCTAGTTGTGCAAGATGCTGCTGCGTGGCCAATAATCCCGTCTGCATTCTTTTCTAGTGGGAAATTGATAGAAACAGCTGTGTTCCTTGTCAAAATATTTCATTCATTTAAATTCTCAATTGTCATGTTAAGCTGTGTGATGCTAACAGAACCGAAAAAAACTTTTTTGTAGACCCTCTTCAGACATAACAATGCAAAGTATATTGCCATTTACAAAAGATCCAGAACCAAATTCAATACAAATCATATGCAGTCCAGATTTGAGACCATATTACAGGAAAGTCATCATTTTGAACCCAAAAACTCGAGCTATAGACCAAACCCGACATTAGGGGCATAAACATTGATAAAAGGATAAGAAATGCGGGATAAAAGAATAGATCAAAACCTTTAACAAAGCTGTAGATTTCACAGCTCTGAGGTGAAATAATCCAGGATGTGATCCCATATCACAAATAAGGACTATTTTGTAAAACACAAATCACTTTGACAACATGCTTAAGTTGTTCCAAGTACCGAATGTCAATGTTTTGCTGAGCAATATTTTTTGTAAACTCAACATAAAATATGACATGCTAGCTTGTCTTCCAGAATCTCTACCACAGGCTGAAACAACATTGTGAGATGAAATATATGCTTAGATTGCCTACAAATAAACTGTTTAATCAGTATTTCATCGCAAAATAATCAGAATAAGAGTCATTCATATTCATTTGAAATGCAAGATATGAATGAAAAGAGAACTGTTTTGAGTCAAGAAAACGTTTGGGCCACAGGACAAGACAGAATAAGATAAGATTTCACACAGGAGAGCCATGCGGGCATACTGTGAAAATATTGATGGAAAACAATCATGTAGGAGACATGGTGTTCAATATGTAACACACTACCCAATATTTTGTACGTTAACGTTGGTTTGAGTAATAACAGTCATTGCACAACCATTTTTGTTCCACAACAATGTTTTGTTCAAAGGGCCTGTATGTTGTTGGTTCAACTGCTAATCCGTGCGTGTGTGTGTGTTTAGACATGAGTGTGCCACTAAAATTGAGAGAAAGAAGACTAATGCTCATATTAGGGTCTCTGTAATTGAGAGACAGAGATGATTGTTCAATGGCAGTTTAATGAAGCTGTTGGACAAGTCACCAGTCTTTTGGTAAACACATTGCGTGTGAAGGAAGGATTTTTTGGAACAGTTAACTGGTTAATGAGTCACCAAAAAGTAACCTGGGAGTTATAAGGAGGACCTATTCACTGGATAGAGAGAGAGATATATAGCAGGCCATGCCCTGAGTTATTAACTTCTCTAAGAAACAGGGTAACAAAGGAAATCTAAGTAGCTAAAGCAAACTTCCTTGTTATTCGGACAGGTGAAGCTAAGGGAAATCGCAAACAAATCTCTGAGAATTTACAGGGAAATGGCATAATAATACAACAAAGCAACTGGAGATTAAAGTCAATGGCTCCCTGATTAAAGGGGCAGTGGAAACTGCAACTCTCCTCAACTCCTGTATGAAATATTGTAACAAAAGCTCCTAACCAACCATAAGTGGTGGTAAGGCCATCTTTATAGCCCCATTTGGTCCGGCTCGGTCGCTGCTAGGCTGCTGTGCACATACCAGGCGGAGAGCGGCAATTATGCTTTACAATGATCTTTAATACAAAAAAAAGGGTTTACAAGATAAATGTAAAAAGGTCCCTCCTAGGGGATATCAGGGAAACTACACAATGGCACACAGACTAATAGGACATGCACACCAGGTACAAAAACACACTAAGAAGGGAATACATTAGCCCTACAACCACACTCCTTGATAGCACTGCACAGACATTCCTCGATGGCACTACAAACACTCTTTATGGCACTGCACTTCACCCGGTATAGGCACACGCTGTTAACTATAATCCCACACAACTTTACAGAAGAAGCCTATGCAGCCTTAAATGAAATACCCTGGTACCCGTCCAGTTTACAGTCTAATCCCCCCACATTAAATACATTGTAGACAAACAATACATATAAAAGCTAGAATCTATTAAAACAGAACTTCCCTCGTTCAGACGAGACCCCCGTCGAATGCCGGGATCCTCCTTAGGCTGGAAGACGCTGAATGAGTTTACCGTAGACCCGGCGTCGCGGTCTACAGTCCCGTTATCGTTGCTTATTGTTCATGAACCTCAAGCTGGCCCCGAAATTGCTCTCGACTTCAGCTTTGCTCCGGCCTTCCTTTTTTGGTCTCTCAGTCTGCGAACGCTTTACACGCCCGTCTCTGAACAACGTCTTCCTGACTGTCTGTTCTGTCCTTTATCCCACCTGCTTCTGGGCTTCTTCAGGCATTCATTCAGGTGCTCCCTATTACTCAATTAGTGCCCAGTCACTACATTATGTTATGATGACAGTATACATCAGTCAAACTGGACCTCTGGCTCCTTCAATGATAGATCCTTCTAAACCAGTCTTCTACTAGATATATTTGGACTGGACTCTAAAAAGGTATACAGATTCATTCACTGAACCAATAACAAAGATAATTAATGCCTCTATTAAAGAAGGGAACTTTCCGAAGTCTGGAAGTCAGCCATGTTGCTGTTAATGTCTTTACGGTGTCTTGTTGTCTTCGTTCTGTAAATGTCACTTTATAGGTGGCAAACCATCTTGCCAAAGGACTGCAGTTCAAAATTGTGTGATCAATGTGTGTTAATAATAAAAAAATCTAATAAATGTGTGACCATTTTAAACTATTTTCTCTGTAGAAGACAAATTTCAAATTGATTTAAAAAGGAAATAAAAAAGTGATCTTGTAATATGACATCAGTACATCTGTTCATGAAGGGTTAAGGCAGTCCTCCATGGAATTTCAACAATGAGGCATTGAATGAAGAATCACATTGAGATGTCCCAGACTGAATCCAAATATTTCTGTGCGTGCCACTTTTTTTCCTGCCTTTTCTGGCCTCCAATAGCTGGTCGGTTCATTCATGAAGAAATATGGTTGTTGCTGGTCCATTATGTACGATGACCTACTCTATTACATTTAGATTTAGCATACGCTTTTATCCAAAGTGACTTACAATTAGTAGCCTACATTTGTTAACAGCATTATGTAACAAGGTTACTTCATCTATGAATTTGCACAACATTACTCAAAAGTCTATTGAAGGAAAACAAGAAAAGAAAACTACCCGAGTAGCACACATGCTGTATTGGTATCATTGTATCATTGCTGTGCAGTGTTTGCTAACAAAAGGTATTGAAGCTTTAGGACATGGCTTCACTTGAGAGGAAATTTACTAAACATAATTCTAGTTCAAAAAGTGATTACAGAGACTTCTGTCATTTCCTATTGAAAACAGATTTAAAGACAGCGTCCAAATTTGTGGAAAAATTACATTAGGGTGAAAACGCTCAGATTTTACTTGAATTAGAGTAGCTACAATCAAGGCCAAAATCTCTTTAAATGATCTTAGCCCATAGAGAATTTCGAGAGATACAGTAAAGGATTCATTGAAAAGGGGTTATTAAATAGCCTAAACTGATTATATTACACCATAAGTGTCACGAGAAGCTCCCCGCTTCTCCTCATTGCTGCACACCGGGGTGGAATGCAGCTGGCTCACACACCTCAGAGTCACTTTGAACTGTCTAATTATGTTGGACCGGCGGGGAATCTCGCCGACGGTCGTTATACGTGTTTGTGTTTTGCTTACATTCTAAATTAAAATTTTGCTCCCGAGGGTGAAAAGCCCTGTCCTGAACAGTTTCCCAGCCACAGCTGTTCTCATAGCGGAGCTCCACCCTTCACCATTTGTTTTGTTTAAATGGTGCATGGGTGTAACTGCAACTTTTGACACCCAAGTCCCCAAATGGATGCATATAGTGAATACACATAGCTACACCTAAACTGAGCTTGTCCAGTAAGGAGACATACAGTATATATAGTTTGGAATAAGCTAAAGTAAATATGCTTGGTAGAACAAAAGCCATGCTAAGCAAAAGAACAACTATGAAAAATATTGACTTTTACAGTGCTTGTTTTCTTGAGGTTAAGGTGGATTTTCCTAATACCAGGGCAAAAAACTAGGAGAGTATCAAGTTTGTTTTAGGAACAATGCGTTAGGAACAGGTTTTCCTTCACAGTGAATATCAGATTTGCTGAGCTCTAACTAGGCCACTTGATCCACTGACCAGCCTCAAGCATATGTTGCTTTTTATGATAATCTTTTTATTCTTTGTTTTTATTTGATGCAAAGCACAGTTCAACTAGCCTTGGGATACAGTTCTGATCTTGCGAGCTCCAGTTTAATCTCGCCATGAGTATCAGCCTAGAATTTAAAAAGCATTTGCCATAAAGGCGGTGCAAATACATTTCAATCAAACTTCCTTACACACGATTGGACTGCCGTATACCTTCATCTCAACCAATCACAACGTTTAACGTCAGCTAGAGTGCTGATGGAAACAGGTGTAATCATGTAAACAGTAGCCAACACAGCAGTATTCATCAACAGCAACATGTCTGTTGAAAAAACTTGCCGTCTTTGTAAGACAAACCTTTGTGTAATGGATACTTTTTGTAACACAAACCTTTATATTTAGCATTACGGAGGTAGATCCAGTACCTAAACCTTCAATTAGAGTATGCATCAAATGCTTTTGTGCAGTTGGAAGAATGGTAGAGAAGGAAACACGTCCCAATGTTGCAGCAAGTGCAGTCACAGACAAACGGAGTCGTGAGCCGATAATTATGTTGCCAACATTAAAACATTTCAATACTAATCGTTATCAAAGTACACTCTAGACTAGGAATTTAGAATCAAACAAAATCATTATCTATTCTTTCTTACCAAATAAACTGTATGCTAAGATTGTGTTTACTGGACTAGAGATAACCCCTAACCCTTTCAGTTCCTTATTCTAATAGAAACTCTGGTGACAATATTACTCCAGTCAATAACCTGTGGCAACTGCAGTTTTTCTCGACCTCCAGCACATAGAGGAAAGCGGTCAGTGTGTTTGACAAACACAGTTCTTTTCCCTGCAACTTTAAACAGACAGATGAGCTTCTGCTTAAGCCAACTATACACCACCAATGTGTGGGTAAGCATCCCATTTCAAATGCTCCACCCTGTTCTATGGAAAAAAAGGATTCACATTTGGCTTCACATTTGCTGCGGTTTCTGTTTTTGAGGAAGAAATGGAATACAATAATAGCCTGTCTGGGAATCAACCACACTCTTGACCAGTTGACATACTTTGAAATTAAATTTTGAACACCCCCACCACTCTTGTTACTCTAAACGTGTAGCGCAACAGATACACTGATCCGTGGATCATTGGACCCATGGTTCCCGATAAGGCTTAGTCAGTTAACTTCAGAATTTGACTCATTGTGAGTAAGAATTTGACTCATTGTGCGTAAGAATTTGACTCTTTACTCCAACAAAGAGCACTGGCATGCAGTAGCAAGCCTCCTCTGGGAAAAGGTTATTGATTTTGTAAGGTGAAAGTGACGTCAAGATGTTACTCAACATGTGCAAATAGGCAACGTTAAGGCTGTGTCTCACATTGCAACAAGAGCTCCCACCCACACCCTGTAATACCATAATTATGGGATGGACATCGTTCCGGATCAGAAGGCTGAGGGTTTAACCTGGCGAACATCCCTGAGAGGATCAAAGTGATTTGGTGTTATATTGTGTGTGGGCCTCTAAGTTGCTTTCAGTCTTTCAAGATCCCCAATAACATAAGCCCAGATGATCCAGGTAGAAAATAATGTCCTTTTTTCAGAGATTAGATAAATCTTTATTATTTGAGAATCAACTATTAATTTTACATCAGCTTTGAAAGCGTTTCATGAATCTATAGTTTGTTAGAAAAGCATGCAGGCCTAATCTTTTAACTCAGTAAAAAAAACTTGCCATACCTTAAGATAAAGGAGAACTATCTGCTTTAGCCAGAGCTGTGTGCTGTCACTGTTGACCCTGATTGCAAACTGTGTGGGTCTTGATTTACTTAGTGCACAACTCAAGCAAGTCTCTGCTATCAGCAAAAGGCACGTCCTGTCTACATACTAGCCAAGTGCCTCTCTGGAATCTGTTAGAAAACAGTGTGTTATTGCATACCAATTGTGACATGACATTCAGCACATACTTTTCAAAATCGTTGCTGAACTGTGAATTAGAAAATGACCGTGTAACTGGCATTACGAGACTTAGTAACCCCAAAACACTCTTCCTGTTCCAGACCTCACACACTGTGAAAGAGGCTAGCCATTGTCTTGTTTAAAGACAGAATTGCAATTAAATACAAGCGTACTTTTAATCTACTGCCTCTTTGCATAACCCAAATATCCCTAACACCTAATCCCTGCTTCGGCCTCTTTGCGATGTCAGAAAAATGCTACGTGCTCATTGATTTAGCCTCCTCATGTCTTGCCAGTGGGGATGTCATGCAATGTCAACTAACTCAGGAACCTCTGCTTTTGGGATGTGCAGCCACACCAGCGACACCAGTTGTTACATTACAAAGAAGAGGCGATAACACTATATATGTAGATAGAACTCAAAGTGCAGTGTGGTGGCACAGGGAGGGTTATTCCGCCATAGGCTGGTCTCTGCAGCACTCAGCCAGATCAAAGCCATTCTTCTTTCCTCCGCAGCTCTATTTTACTTCCTGCATGCCTTGTATTTACATAAGAACAAGAGGGGATTAAGATAATTTGTTCCTAGTAATCTTTGTTGTTATTCAGAATTACAAAGGAATGATCCTGTAATTTGCGGGCTGTTAAATAAAGCGTTACCAAATATGGATTAACACACTTGGTCTATAGAATACATTTGCTACTGTTTGCTCATGGACCTCACTGCCCAAAGATCATGGTGTGCATAGAGTCACCTCCGCCATCAGGCAGACAATACAATTTGATCATTTAGCAGATGCTTTTATCCAAAGTGACTTACAATCACATGGTGCTATTACATGGAGCAGATAGGGGTTAGGCATCCTGCTCAAGGATGCTTACAGGTGGGCCACCTCCGGGGATCGAGCCCACGACCTTCCGGCTGGGAGTCCAACGCCTAGACCACTAGACTATCCTGCCCCCCAAAATCTATCCTGCCAATACAAAAGCAAGCGGGTGGAGGGAATTGGGGGTTGAATGGGCGGACCACTCCTGGGTGATTTTCTAGTGAATGTAATCAGATCGTAATGGTGTTTTATGGTATGGATGTGAAAATAAAGAGGACTAGGGGAGGAGAGGTGCATAAATTAGCTAACCCCCATCACAGAAAGTTCTTCAAACTAGACTTTCGGCAACTGGATGACCACAATGGTGCAATATTGTCCTCTTGTTTACTCTTATCATCAGCATCACAACAGTCACCAGTTTAATGATGGACACAAGCCTAGAGTAAGAAAAATCTCGGTCTTGACTGGGACTTGGCCTAATAACAAGGTTCAGTGAACTGCTTTTCTTTCCAAAGAACCATAAAGCATGTGCTATATATTAGACATATATATGTCACTTTTTGAGAAAAGACGACAGCCCTCTGCTTTAAATGGACGTGGAGCTGTTAAATTAGGATACACAGCCTATTTAGTAGCTATGTGAGTGTGACATTAGTGCTGAGAGCAGACAGAACTGTTTAATTAACTGTGGTGGCTGATGCTCTCTTGATAGCCCTGACCACATTCTTGCTACAATAGCTTTCCCTGTTACTTTTTAGCCACGCTTACACACATTGGTGCTAATAATGGCTTTAACTGCTATTTTAGGACCAGCGGTGTGAGTATCCATAGATAAAGATTTGTCTTAAAACCCCAGATGTGTACAAATAGCAAAACACAGGAAACGTATTTGCAATATTTGCTCCTAAACTTGACTTGTTGGAGACAAGTTTGGAGCTCCAGAACTGAAAATACTTTCAGTATTATTCAGCCATGCCATGCCTTCTATTTCAGGGCACTTTTAATATGCAATATAAAATTAATATAATAATATAACAGCAAAAATTTAGATACAACAAATAGATTAGATTCAAAGTATTTTTATTTTATAATTATGAATAGTAACAGCACAGTTTAGTATATGTTTATTAAATATTAAGGCTAAGGGCATATAATGGGATTTCTTTAATTTCTATATTTATGTGTTTGATAGTTTTTTGGTAATCAGGTGCTGTCATTGCAGAGAGAACGAATCTATTGCCCTGCTAAATGGTGATATTTTAAGACAGAAGTAACCTGAGGATAGCAGCATTTAAATCTGTTTGGCCACAGCATTAGAATTTCCTGTTATGCAGCTCGGCGACTCGCTGTAGGGCGTCTTTTTGGCTCAAGCAAAGCCGTGTTTTACTGCTCACCTCCTGCCACTGAACCATGTTCACAGAGCCGTGGTTGCTTGCCACCTATGGAGCATGAACATGTAAACACGAAATAAAACTGTACTGGCATAAAACCATACAAATATAAATACTATACTAAAAAGGTACACTTCTCAATTATTTACAGTTACAGTGCCCCAGGAACCCCTCAGCTCACTGTTTGAAATGCAGCTGTGCCTGTGAGCTCTGTAGGGGGAGGAGTAGAGAGGAGTGTGGGCTACTCAGCACTCAGGTGCGGGAGGAGCATTGCTTCAATCCAAAACAATATTTTTGTAATACTGGCTTCAGCCACAAGGGTAATTCCAGGTATAAATTGAGGAGTGTCCCTTTAACATAAAGTTTAATTTTAATATATAAATAATTTATAAATAATTACGGGGACTTGTATTTTTTTTAAAGGGTGAAATTATTGGTAGTGTTGTCATGCTACAAATCAATATACGGTAAGTATATAGTGAAGTTCTCACCATGTGGTTGATATCTACCATAACCAGGCCCGTTCTATCCAGGTGAATGTTTAGTACAGTTGTTTCTACCCAAGCATTGTCGGTGTTCCTGCAGTCATCTACATAGCCCTCAAACACCTTGAAAACAGTCAGATCATATCAGTTTTTACTAGACAAATACATAACAGTTTAATGAGTAACAGTTGTGGCTGGCAATGGAAGGATTTGACCTCTTTAACACACCAGCTTAGTGCTTAGAAAACATGTCCTGTGATGCAAACATGTATGGGTTGAACATACCAAAAACTGGCTTGTGAGATGCTCTGAATAAGAAAATACTTAAAAGGTCCCCTATCATAAAATTCAAGGGTCTATCTAACGTGTCATTTAGCCAAAATGTGTAGAATTGACTGAACATCAATGACATCAATTCTTGATTGCAACCAATCGTCTATAACCTACAGTATTCTTTGACAGTTGAAAGATGGAATGATTTGGGGCCTTTAAAAGTACAGCAACTGTGTTGGTGTCATAGTGTTCACCTTGATTCCATCCACAACCTTTGCTTGTATTTTCTCAGAAAGTTTCTTCCCCATCATTCCCTTAAGGTTAACAGGTAGGAGATCCTCTGATTGGACTGGGCCCTAGAGCAGACATTTTGAAAACCATTAAAACATACTGGTTGATGGTTCTTGCACAGCGCCACCTGAAGTCAACAAATATCTGGACTCACCCTAGGTAACGCCCAGGCTGCCTGACTCTCATCCCAGACCGCCAGAAACTCCAAGGTTGATCGTTCACTGTCTCTCCAACTGAAAGCCCATTTACACAGGCTCATTATATGACCCCCGACAGCCGAGATATCACTTATAGGATTTGAGATCCCTTACCGTGTGAGGACCAGGTCTACAATCAGATTAGGGCCCAGGTGGGTGAGTACACCTCTTCCCCTGATACCTGTCCTGCCTCCAGGGTTTCTGACAGTGTAATAGGAAATAGAAGCCATTCAAAAAATACCAACACAAGCCTGTAATACTATATGTGTAATTGTGTCACGTCGCATGCATCTTATCTGGCATCGTACTTGTAGTTATCTAAATCCTCGGTTTCTTTTCTGTGTGAGAGAGAAAAACATTGGATTTTAGATTCACGCACCGTTCCCTGATCACAGCCCTGTCACACCCAGGGTTTTGAAAGCAGGTTCTACTGATTTTGTACCCATTTAAGCCAGAGTATGGTCATGGAAAAATACCCTGTCGTCACCGTTTTCACCAGACAGGAATCAGGAACTTTGTAGTCGTGGGCTGTTGCCATGACAATATACAATAAGTTTGTGTATAGTCACATTTGAATATTTGTGTTTACATATGTATTAAATGTTTGTTTACACTAGAGATTTTATATGCTTGCTTTAATTTATTAAAGGACCAGTGTGTAATATTTAAGAGGCTCTAGTGACAGAAATGCAATATAAGATCCACAACTATGTTG
>JAODLI010002169.1:0-10716 GCA_027575585.1 Percopsis omiscomaycus
AGTGTGTGTCTGTCTGCGCGTGTGTGTGTGTGTGTGTGTGTGTGTGTGTGTGTGTGTGTGTGTGTGAGTGTGTGTGAGAGAGAGACTGTAGATAACAGAGATAATGATCCAAGAGGATAATTGGACTTTAATGGTTGCAGTAAAAGTCCTGACCACACCAACCCTAATAGGACACACTATATCTATCCATCTGTTTATCTATCTATCTGTCTGTCTTTATCTGTCTTATCTATTTTATCTGTCTGTCTATCGACCTGTCTGTCTGTTCACTAACTCTACAGACTTCATCCCTATCGTATAAGCTCACTTCACATGCACACATGCTAACTTTCAAAAACCAGCGCGCACAAACACACCCACCCACCCACACACACACACACACACACACACACACACATCTTCTGCTTTGTGTATAAAGCCGAGCTTTAGCGTTTGTGCTAATGGAGTTAGCTTCATGCTCTACACAGCGAACCAAGCCCCAGGGATATGCAGCTTTCTTTGAGGTCCTGTTTCAAATGTGCTTGCCTGTAGGTCAAGGCTGGTGAACTCTAAATATCTGAAGATGGCAGACAAATAGAGCGTCTCTTATCTCATCTCTATCCCCTTAAAACCTTATCTTTACTGCAGTGATTTAATGGGGGATTGTAGCTAAATGCAATGCCAAGAAGAATAATGAACAAACACAAACGTGCACACACACACACACACACCAAAAACACACACACATGAACAGGTATACGTGTACAGGCATGTTCGCTTTGACACTCTCATATTCACACGTGTACACCTACATAAATGTACACCTAAAGGTCTACTAAAAAAATATTTTATATACAAGGGAATGGGAAAGTGTGTCCAAACTTTTGACTGGTACAGGTACTGGTAAAACGGAGTATACACTATATAATCTGAATTTTCTTTTTCCAACCGTGCCTACACTAATTTGAGATGGTTTCGTAGTCGTAGGTACAGAATGAGTTATTTTACGTCATCCTGTCATGGAGGTCACCATGTTTACACATTAGGGTAGCATTGGCACAGCAAGAACCACTATTTTGGGGGGAAAACCTTTTATTATACAGACACGTGCGCACACATTCTGTATACGTAGGCTCACAAATGCACACACGCATAAACACACATACAAACACATGCTGATATACATAGTTCACATGTACATGATACATAAAACACATGCACATAAATACATAAAAACGAGTCAATATGACAACTTTAACAGCTTGAGAATGTTTGCATAAAGTGGATGGGGATGATATAGATCTCGATATATAGATGTTGATAGACTACCATAGCTGTTGATAAAAGATGGACTATGTACAAGTAGACCGCAGTACAGAGCATGTAGAGCATGCAGGGGGCAGGATAGTCTTGTGGTCTAGGTGGTGGACTCCCAGCCGGAAGGTCGTGGGTTCGCTTTGGATAAAAGTGTCTGCTAATTGTAACTGCTAAGCTGAACATACTGTGTGGCGTGGCAGTATTCAAATGACAAATGTATTGCACCTGGTGAATCCGTGCCACCAAGGGCCAGCAGTGGAATCATACATTTATGTGTGTCGGTTTTATATTACATGTTTATTGTGTATTTTATGGGGCTTGGGGACAACATGGTCTGGTACAGAATGTCTTTGAAGAAGCTGTACATACATGGCAATTATCTTAATAAAGTAACCACAGGCATTTAAATACAATAAGGTCCAGAAATACAGCCGAAATTTCAGTATCTATCAAGGCAATGTTAGCCGTGGCTAGCAGTTTAAGTTTAAAGGTCTAAAACCCATAGTGGTTAAGATACGATTTCTTATACCGTACAATGTTCATATTTAATGGCTGGGTAAAGTGGACTGAAAAAATGAGCACCAGAAGGAAAAGGTTAAGACTCACTGAGAAGCATTTGCCATTATCTGACCCCGGGCCGACGCACGCTCACACACATACACACACACAGGCGTAGCGGGCCACATAAAAGTGGGTTTGTGTTACATGGCAGCATGAGGCGTAGTGGTATTGATACAGATGTATTGGTCATTAAGTCAGTTGGGTTTGACGTTTCAGACGGGGCCTGCCAAAGAAAACAACATCAGCGCTCTCTCTGAGAAATGTTCCACTTCGAACGCGCACAGAGGACTTTGCTAGCGTGTTCACATTGTGGTTGTGTGGTTGTGCGTGTGTGTGTGTGCGTGTGTGCGTGCCTGCATGGATGTGCCGCACCACCTTAAACATGCCCTTCCATCATCTTCAAGAGCTTCAGAGGAGTGGGTGGGTGTTTCTCACACCTCTCCTGATGCCTCTCTCTCTCTCTCTCTCTCTCTCCCTGTCTGTCTGTCTGTCTGTCTGTCTGTCTGTCTGTCTGTCTGTCTGTCTGTTCTCTTTACCTGTTCATCTCTCTCTCTCTTGTTGAACTTAATTTGCATTTCATTTGTTTACGTAGATATATTTTTGTCCCGTTTGTCCCTGCTTTACAAAATATTATTGTCTTCTCTCTCTCTCTCTCTCTCTCTCTCTCTCTCTCAGCTGGAGGCGGAGTTAGCCCTGTGTGAGCGGGAGGGGGCGGAGCTTCAGGAATATGCTAATCAGGTCCTGCAGCAAATCGCCGACCGATGCCCTGACATTCTGGAGCAGGTCGTCAACGCCCTGGAGGACACCTGCTGACACACACACACACACACACACACACACGTATGCTTACACAGGAATGAGCGGCCAAAGAAACACATGACACATACAGTGCATACAGACTTACAGAGAAAAGCAAGCACTAATACACACACATAGACTGTCACACAACCTAAAGGTAGGGTCCGTAGTCCCCTGATTTACAGCGAGTATCACTTGGAGATCCTTGGAGATGACACCGCTACTCTCCTTTAACTTTAATATCTTTAACTTTCATTTTCTTTCTTCACAACTTTGATGCTGTGGTTTCGATATTGGAATAGATTTGCTCATGATTGTTTGTAAAACAATGGGGGATTTGTTCAAATTTATCGGGAAATGTGGGCAAAAGTTTTTCAGTTAGCATTAATGAATTATGAATGCAACTCTCTTAGTAACGTTACCGGAAATCTATGGTCCTGAAAGTGATTTCACACTTATTGTAGCACCTTCCAACCATTTCACTTCTCAGTGTCTATCCAGGTGCCACAGCAGGGTAAACACGTAGGTCATAATGTTAATTCTGGGTCTGTTCCATAGTGTTCTACCAGTGCACCAGTATAGACACATCTAGTGAAGCCACCAGTACATTGTCAATGCTGGTGCACTGGTGTCCCAGAAATGAAATGGTCCTTGAATAAATTTGATGTGAAAAGAATCAATATAGTACAGTATTAAATAGAAGGTCCTGGATCACCTCAGTTTGGAAAGCAAGCCACGCACATAGCTGTCTCTCAAAGCATGTGCAGGCCTACTGACAGAGCAGTTTCAGATATTCCCACATAGACAAGAAGAAATGGTTCTTTAATGATCCTCGTGGGGAAACTGAGGTGATTGGTGGATATGTGTTTTCAGCGGTTTGATATTAATCAGACCTGATTTTCAGAAACCTGCAGCATCCCTTTGACTAGAGGATGTCCATGTTACAATGTTTTCTCACACCAGAGAAGCAAATATAAAAAATGATCTGACAAATTGCTTGTCTGTAAGCGAAGCAAGAATCTCTTCACTTAGTTTGCTGTTCATAGTTTGGAACTAACAGCATCACTTGGTCAAAGTTCGTTTTGAAAAATTCTGAGTTTTATGCCTCCATGAAAGTTTGAATTAATACAATAATTATGCCTTTTATGTAGTTTATGTAAAATGTTTTAAAGAGTAGATTGAACATAGGACAAGGTTACTATCACATGCCATGTGCCGCCATGTTGTGCTTTGATTGGTTGAATTTCAGATTTTTATTTCTATTGCCTCTGGTTCTTTACATTATTTGCTGCTATCTTTTTACATTTATTGATACTGTTTTTGTTTTTTTCTCGTGTCACTGTTTTTTCAGGTTTGACACAGCTTACATTTTCTTTCACTAAACTCTAGATAGTAGATGGTTGTGTATATTTTAGAAATGAGAGGTTTATTTGACAGAAAGACTATTTTCTCAAAGGGAATAAATATCATGCAGTACTCCCTTTATCAAACACATACAGTTGTTTATTAATCTACTGTTTATTTGTTCAATTTTAATGAGTTTATTTCAGGATCTCAATTCCACCCCCCGCACCTTATAAAGTTTATTTTTATGACATCCCTCCAGAGTTATTATAAGAAAAATCTGAACTTTTTAATGTCTTTCATAAGATATACTCTTAATACATATTGCTATGCTATTTTATTTGGGATAGATGCTAGATTTGCTAGAGGTTATAATTTGTTTATGGTAATATATGTATAACCATACGGTTGATGACGTTCATTGTTATTTTGAGAATCTCTTTTGGGGTTTCTCTCTCCATTTACTTTGTAATTAATAGTCACAAATTTGTTCCATAAGCAGGAGACAGTTACCAGGAGCGTATATTGACCCAAGCAAAGGCTGTGTGTCTTTTTACAACACAGGCATCATGTTGTTGTTGACCACAGGAAGATATTCCACACAGCACTGAAAGTGTTAGCATGCTGTTAGCTCTCAGAGTTCTGAGCACTTGGTTACAAATATTTCACATATATTTCCATGGTTAGCAGAAGAGTGCTTCAATCGAGTTTCCAGTAGTCATTATTAGCAATGTCAGGAGCCACAATTAGTGCTTTCCACTTCAAACTTATTCAGCGCTGCTAGCTAAAAGTCGTCTGGTGGACAAGGAGCCCAAATCGAAGATTTGCCCTGCAGACTCAAATCAGATTTTACACACACATAGACACACACACACACACACACACACATACCTACCTACCTGAGGCTTTTTAAAATCCATGGAATCAGATTTCGTCTACTATTCTCAGGCTAAAATTAACTCAAAGCCGCAGTCTGAACTTAAGCCTAAAGGATGTTTACTTATTCCAATGTACTACTTACATTTTGGCGGTGGAATATAGGCCTATCTTTTGATCTTTGCTGATAATTACAAAAAATGACATTTCCAAAAATGTTACTTTTTATTTGTAATGAATAGCTCAATAAGGCTAACTGTGGAGATCCTGTCTTGTAAATCAGTGGTTCTCAAACCCATGACCGCCCAAACGAAGTGAAGAAGTGTTTTATTGCTTGCAACAAGCAATAAAACACTTCTTTAATAGCATAACATCAGCAACAGCATAAATATTTTCAATATAAACAGAACCGCATTTAAATATGCATGCACTTATTAAAGATAATCAAACAACATTAGAAACAAAATACGATTAGAAATGCTGTATGCTTATGCTGTAATTCTGTATATTTAAAAGATTAAATTTCTTTTAGAATCACTTCACGGCCCCCTTAAAAGCATCTCGCTAGATCACAACAGTTTGAGAACCACTGCTGTAACCAAAGATCTCGCACCGTCTAGCGTGCCCATTACCAGCCATGTATCCTGTTGAAGTGTCTTTGAGCAAGCAAACATTACAGCTTGCTCTGTATTAAGTGCGTCAGTCAAACTCCCACACAAACCATCCATCTTGGGGTCAAAATAAAGAGTAAACGGATGGATTAAGATGTAAGATGTTTGTATAGCACATGTAGTAACAATCAGATTTTAGCTTGTATAAATCCTGTTTTGTTTTTCTGTTTTATAGCGATTCATGTTTTGCCAATGGGAAACGTTATGACTGGAAGCTATCCTGACTAAAAAAACAGAGACTGAATGAATGAAATAAAATATGGATATATCTTTACTTTGTACGATTTGTACGATTCTTTCTGTCTCCCTGGTCTTCCATTTTCTACTGCGATGTCAACAACTGGCCTTTGTAAAATGTTTAAATTAACCACATTCATTTTCTAAGCTGTATCATCACATTAGCTTTGGCTGAAACTCTATTAGAGTGATTGAGGCTTGAAAACTCTCTGGGCAGAAACCTGGAGCTGCATGTCCAGTATAAAGAAAATAACAGATTGCTATAAAAATGAAACCGCATACAGTATGCTAAATGAGTATAAAAAAATGGATGGACTTCAAACTGTTCCATCTTTTTTCTCATCTTTTTCTCAATATAGTGACAGAGAAAACATGTAATTACACTTTCATTATCCAAACATACACAAATCCAACCTACGATAATTTTACTACCCATGTGTGAGGTCCACGTCATAACATGCCTTTGTAAGTCTTTTTTTTTTTTATAAGTCATAAATGCAGTAAACACTAGACAAGATAATGACAACATAAAGTATACATAGGCTATGTCTAAACAGCCATACCTATCATTGACAAAGTGTATGCACATTTAATCAAAAATGATAATAGTAAATGTAACCAGTGCTGAGGGATATAAAACGCCAGCTGGACACTACTCAAGTGTCCTTGAGCCAGGCACTTACGTCCTACTTTTTCCAGCAGTGCTGTTGGGGCTGACTGTGTCCTCTGACCTTGGAGAATGTTCCCTGCAGGCATCAATAAAGTATCAGGTTAGTGGGTTTGATCCGTCTGTCCTGAACACGATCCTTCCCCAAAGTAAAACACAGTGCAACTGCCTGTTAATTGGCATTTGTGGGCAGAATACATGTGTGCGCCCCCCGTGTGTTTTCGTGAGTGTGTGTAAGTGTATGGGGCAGGGGCGGGGGTGCACGCAGAGATGGTGTAAGCTATCTATTTTTCTTCTGCTTTCTCCATCTACTGTCCCAATAAAAACTAGCCGGGTGAAACGTACCGGATGGAGAGAACCAGAGAGGCCTGTTTGACTGTGTGATTTATGTGTAGAAGGAGGGGGGGAGGGAGATAAGAGCTGAGCCATTAGAAAACTGTGCAGAAGTTTAGGTTGAAAAATCTCTCTTTGAAGGTGCACTCCTGGTTTCTGTTATAGCACTCCCATATTTCTACCCCAGCTCACTGTAGGAGGAGGAGTAGAGATGAGCGCCAGGCACTCCGTGATGGTTCTGTTTTACACCAAAGCAACGTTTTTGTAACGCTGGTATTTACACAAGACACAATCAAGGAGTGGACCTGTTATCGTTCTGTCTTCATTAAGATGACATCAATGGGCAGCTCATGTACTGGCTGAGAACATCTCCTGCAAACAGGTCGTAGTAAGAGTCTGGAGTGCCTGAATTGAACGCGTCTGTGTATTTTTGACACATTCACTGATCCTTATAATCACAATGAACACCACCCTTCTCGTATTTAAATTGAATTAAAACAACCCCTATGACTCAAAGTGGCCCTTATCACATTATTTTATGTAAGTATTTTTCTCCTGCACAGAAACACACACACACAGTACATAGGTGTGATTCAGTGTTGATAAGATTAGGCTGATATTGATGTTCCACACTGCAGAAAACACAGATGTCCTTGAGATAGCGGTTCTCTGTGTCTGTGCATGTGTGCGCGCGTGCACATTACCAAGTGCGGGTATTTTAGCGTACGTCTGTGTTTTCATACACAGGTGGAGGGCAGAGAGACATGGAAAGAGAAATGTTGAAAGACTTCCGAACACTGTGCTGTCAATCATCACAACAATAAAAGTTATGGATTACCAACAATATAACGAAGGAGGCGAGAAAGGATAAAAAGACAGACAGCTGGAGGGTTTGAAAGATGATAATTTAGAGGAAAAGAGAGAGGGAGAAAATATTGATTCATTCAATTATTTATAGTCGTCATTATTTACTGAATTTGACTAGCATTGTGTTTGACTTTATTGAAACGCCGCAAATGATTAAAGAATGTAAACTTTAAAAAAAATACAGTATATTTATAGCTCCCAAATTTCCATTTGTTCCTTTCCAAATTAACATTTCGTTCTCTTTCTCTACACACCATAGCCAATGTTATGTGTAGCCTCTATCTTTTCATGGACCTAGTATGTTAACTGTAGGCTATATTAACGTTTTGCAGTGGGCCAGATGTACTCTGATAACAAAACGAAGCGATCACATATTTAAAAAGTGACTTAAAATACATATTTTAGCTCTGTTGCAGTTGAAAAATCGTTATAGAACACCAATCCATTGACGTCTACTATGCCAGTTTGTGTTTTCAGTAATTACATTCAGTTCAACAGCGAATTGTTACAGTTGTCAGGATGGCCGAGCGGTCTAAGGCGCCAGACTCAAGGTTGTAATCCTTCCTAGTAACGGGATTTCTGGTCTCCGAATGGAGGCGTGGGTTCGAATCCCACTTCTGACACTACCTTTTCGTGAGATCCGAAATGCACACATTTTCAAGTTCTCTCCGTTCTCAACTCGTCTTTTTGTCTGTCGCCCCCCCCTCCCTGACAAATACCGGTGGGCAGGCGGATAGCGGAGAGAGAGAGAGAGGGGCGAGTGTGAGAGAGAAAGGCGTACGAATAGAAGAGTGAACCAAGTTTATAACTCTTTTGTTTCACTTGTTGCACGCTACTGACACACTCATTCACCTCCTTATAAAACCAGGGAGACTATTTACTCGCGTTTGGCGATCTTTGTTTGGCTGAAAACTTTAACCTGGCATGCGTGATTGTTTTGGAAGTCGGAAAACTGACTTTATTGTTGACACCTGCTGCCGGGGTTTTTCTTGACACACACACCGACAGGACAGTGTCTTGTGTTTTATCGTTGCTTATTTACATTTTGCACGGATGAAGGAGCTTTTGGAGAATATTGGGAGATAGGCCTACTTGTCAAAGTTTTTTTATAATGAGACTTGAGTTTCTAAGGTAGCATCACATGAAATAGTCCGGTGCTTACGGGGATTTCATTTATTTCAGAGGCGGTTGTCATCTGCAGAGTATTTTGAACTCTGGTCGTCGTGGAGAAGGCAGCGATCTCCAAACCGGACAAGTTAACTTTCTTGTCTTCAGAACTTCAAATCGTGGAGCACAACCTTTTTTGGAAAGCAGCGTTAAGAGTTATCAAGACCAGGATCAGATCACCGATACCCACAAGAAACTGGTATGAGAGATAAACTGTGCGGCTTATTATTAATAGCGCTATTATTATTGGCAAGATATATCAGCTATGACAGCCTAAATATTTACTGTACCGTGTGGTCGCCTAGAGCATTTTCACGTTAAGGCTAGACCAGTATGAGTGTGTGATCTTGTTTGAGAGATTGTGTGAACATCTAATTTTCATATTCCTGTTGTTTGTAACTGTGTGGGTCTACTGTTGGTATAATCCAATATAGCCTAAGTATAATTAGAAGTAGGCCTACGGAATACCTGAACAAATGTGATCATGGAGGATCAAATAGGCCTAGTAAGAAGTTTTTTAACCACAAGCAAAACACCGAAAATTGCTTTCTTTTAACTGATTTAGACGTTTTGTCACAGTCGACTACAGAATGTGGCTTTGGCATATATGACAGTGGTGGAACTTGAAGCACGCACGGCTGTTTGTGTGTGCGCGCGCGCGTGTGTGTATGTTTGTGTGTGTGTAATCTGCCAACCCCATCGACCTAAATGAAGGCAGCTCTCTCGTTTTGCGGTAGAGACCGGGCCTATTTTTGTAAAAAGTTGCACAAATGTTTCTCTCAGTTTAGAGAGTTCGCCTACCCTGCCTTCATCTGACCCGAGGCTAGCATCCACAGTAGAAGAAGTGATTCATACAGAAACGGGCCACTGTGTGCTATAGCCGACTGGGGGACTTCTGTCGTAGTGAGCGTGTGCGCGGGTCGATGCGTGTATATAGACGTTTAATGTGTATGAATTGCCTGTGCACACACTTTGATAATCTATGCATTTAACATGCCTGAATGCTTATGTGTTTTATTATGAGAAGGTCACAGCCTACTGAGGTCAATAGCCCCATTAGCTCTTGTGTGACCTTTGACCTGTGTTCATCCCACCCAACAATCAGACACAACATAGGTCAGTGAGAAACACACACACACACACACACAACCGTTATTTCAAAATGCTTAAGATATACCTAAAACCAAATAAAATCCTATAGATATATAGATATAACTTTTCAGTTTAGTACTGATGAGATCTATTCGATAACATTTCTGGCCAAAACACACCATGAAGGAACCCACTCATCACTAGACCGTGTTGAATTACAGCGCACAGTCAAGTCCTAACTTCCCATGTGGCCTTGTTCAGGATGGGCAGAGATAACAGGGAAGACCTTGAGTAAATATGAGGTAATTTCTTCAACAAGTGAAGGTGACACCTCTGCCAGACGAATGTCTAAGCACAGGTGGAGCAACTTTGGTGTTTTAATTTGGTGTGTGTGAGTTCAAAACCTCTCCTTGGGATAAACTCTGGATTATACCGATGCCTGGCCCGATAAACTCTACCGTGTTTGTGTGGGCAGTAACGCGAGATAGCTGTGTTGTAAAATCCTGCTGTCAACAAGTAGGCCATTAGAGGGAGATAATCTGTCTTCTGCTGCATGCTCCCCCTCTATCTTCAACCCCTCACTCCTTTTTAATATTCCCTCTCTTTCTCTCTCTCTCTCTCTATCTCTCTCCCAACCCCACACCAGTGAATATAGGCTACTGTTGAGAAAGACCTATTCTTTAAGCAGTAGAGTGCTGCTTGAGCGTCATGGGCCCGGGGCTGGGTAATTAGGGAAGGGGTGTGTGTGTGTGTGTGTGTGTGTGTGTGTGTGTGTGTGTGTGTGTGTGTGTGTGTGTGTGTGTGTGT
>JAODLI010002170.1:0-10715 GCA_027575585.1 Percopsis omiscomaycus
TAGAGAGATCGGTGGCCGAGGTACCGAGATGGATTTTGAAGAGGTGAGTCTTAAGTCTCTTGCGGAAGATTGGTAGTCATTCTGCTGTTCTGACTGCTGCGGGAAGGTCATTCCACCACTGTGGGGCCAGGAAAGACAAGAGTCTGGACTGGGCTGCACGACTCTTACGCTCTGCCCTTAGCGATGATAGCCATCTGTTTGTTTTCCTTTTCAGTGTTTGTGAAGTGTTCATTTTTCTCCATGTGAATCTTGTGCCATTGATTACTTTGCACCAAAGCTGAAAGTAAGTCGCATGTTCACACAAGTAAGAATCAAGAATGTCAAGTCGAGTCCCCCCGGCTTAATTTCAAGCAAGTCGGGTCAAGTCACAATTTACAATTAGGTCATTAAGCAGAGAACTTTATCCAAAGCGACAGTAAGTACAATAACAAGGAACAGGTAGGGGTTAGGCATCTTGCTCAAGGATCCTTACAGGTAGGCCGGGCTTGTTGGGAATCGAACCCACGACCTTTCGTCACTCAGCAAAACACCTTCTCCTAGCGCTGTACAAACGGTACATTTGTGAAATGGAGCAGTGAGATTGTGTGAAACGTGTTAAGACACTCTTTAAAGACCGATATAACAGTCTCCCTTCTGGAAATAAGATGAAGATATAGTGTGTGTATAGCTTGTTATGCCTTGTTCCATTGTTGCTACTGAATTGTGTGTGTGAGAGAGAATAGAAGAATAGCTTTTGTGAAGGTGTATAGGGGTCAATCAACTGAATGGAATCGACCATGTTCCTTATGTGAGAAGAGTGTCTGTTACATTTGACTTACTTTCAGCTTTGGTGCAAAGT
The DNA here is from genome assembly GCA_027575585.1 of Percopsis omiscomaycus. Classification (NCBI taxonomy): domain Eukaryota; kingdom Metazoa; phylum Chordata; class Actinopteri; order Percopsiformes; family Percopsidae; genus Percopsis; species Percopsis omiscomaycus. Next base: position 839 of record JAODLI010002170.1, read on the forward strand.
AATGAATGGCACGAGATTCACATGGAGAAAAATGAACACTTCACAAACACTGAAAATGAAAACAAACAGAGATGGCTATCAAAGAATTATCACATAAAATTAAAGCGTTGTTGGACAGTTATCAGAGTAGGACATTTTACAGTAAAGAAGAAGAAACCCAATAATCATCCTGTTGGTTTGCTTTGCTTCTAAGCCAATGAGCACCGCCCCATGTCGTCGTCAAGTCGTTTCCCATCATGCAGTTGGCTTGGGTAGGCCGTGGAGAGCCGGCACCTGGCTCTGCCGCCTTGCTCTGCCGCCTTGCTCCAGTGAGATTACCCCGGCTCGTGTCACCGTGACGACTCAACGCGTCAGACGACATATCTAACCAGCATGCGCAGTACCGAGCCGGGCGCCGATCGGTGCTGCGTCCGCCGGGCAGAGGTCAAACAGGCCTCTTGGTTTGTAGACGGGCGTCCTTTTGAAGTGGATACAGGCAATAAGGCACAAGGCAGGAAACTTAAATGTAAATAATCCTTTGACACAGGGAAATATCGACTGTTTCTAGCTAGGTAAAGCAATTCAGCATACTGTGGCGCTGATTGTTTTCCTCTCCAGGGGGCGTAGTGTTACGAGTGATACGGCGTTGGACCAGATGTTGGTCCTTTGGTCCTTTTCCGGGGGAAATTCTTTACAAAACACTGTAAAGAGTGCTCAGGAAAACGGGAAGGCGTTGCCACATCCATCATCCACCTAAAACATTTTTTGCAGACTCCCTGGACACACGCCTTGGACCCCAGACTCGGTGATGCCGTAATCCTGTACGCAAATGATTTTGTCCATTTTATAAAATGATTTGGAGCTTTTTTTATGATTTAGTTCATTTTATAAAATTATTTGGATAAAAAATTTTTTTAACGATTTTGTTCATTTTTTTAAAATGATTTTGTTCATTTTTTTAAAATGATTTTGTTCATTTTTTTAAAATGATTTTGTTCATTTTTTAAAAATGTGTGACTATACTATACTACTTAGCTGGCTGCTGTTGTATTTTAGGCCTGTTGGCTGGTCTTTGAAATGCATGTGGGAGGATAATCGCAGATTTACGGTGACCTGAATTATTCTCTCTCTTGCTCGCTCGCTAGCTCGCTTAGTAGCCGTTTATGCGTGCGGAACCTCGGCCTGGGAGGCGGGCGCCATAGCAAGGAGGCTAAAACCTTGCTATCGCGTCTAACGCTATTGCGTCTCTTAAGGTTTGATAATCCTGCCGGCGCTACTGCCCAGACTGAGAATCACTCATTTAGTGAGACGTTGTCAAGTTCAGAATATTCCGTCAGACAGCATGGGAAAGAAAAAAAATCTTTCAAGTTCAAGCAGATGCTGTTTAACAAGATGATGCCAGTACTTTTTTCCTGCCTAAGTGATCTCCGGTCCAACCTGAAAGATGACATATAATTCTAGAAGGATCCAATGAACTCCTGAGGCACTTGACACTGTCTGAGGTTTATATTCCCTATAGAAACTATTGCTGTGCTCTCTGCAATATACTGATGTAATACAGGAGCCATTTCGGGCAAGATGTTTACTTCCTGAACTGTCTAAGGAGAGATTCAGGTGTTTGCTTGGCACTACTGTAGCACAGTGGTTCCCAAAGGGGGGGTCGCGAGATGGCCTTCTGTTTTTCTCTGTCCCCTCGTGACCCCTGAGGTGATCAGGACAGAATAGGGACAGCTTCAGTTGCTGCAGGTCGATTTACAGCACCACAGAAAACATTGTGACATGTGCTTTTAGGTCTTTTTTTTTTTTTTTTTTTGGCGAACTAGCTCAAATCAAAATCAATATCCTAGGCTTGAAGTCTAGGATATTGATTTTGTAAAAAAAGAAACGTTGGTTAATACCGACCAAAGACGAGGCATGCTGAAGTTCGGACAGGCCAATTAGTGCGCGGCTGCGCGTAACGTTTGTATGCTTCAACCGCCTCCACGGGTAGTGGGGGTCGCGAGCCTCTGGCACCGTTATTCTGGGGTCCGGGGGCTGAAACGTTCAGTAGCCCCTTCTGTAGCATGCTGGGGCTTTGAAAGGGCCTGTGTTTTCGGAATGGAGTCCTTGTGGGCCCTGGTTGTCGAAGTATTATTTTGTATGAACAATGACCTTATGGGGATTAAAAATATATATATATACTATTTTCTTTTTTTATCTTTATTTGTGTTTATTTTAGCAATATAATCTCATATTTGCCGTATTGCATGCTTTATATCAGTGGTTTTCTCACTTTTTTTTATCCCCAACCCCTACTTGAAATTAAAATATAGAAATGCAGTATAAAAAAAACATTGAAACATGTGTGCATATTTTATAAAACTAGATTAAAGAATGTTGAGATAATTCCCGTACCCCTGAAGGGGCCCCCTCCCACATGTTGACCACTGCCGTATACGAGCCACTGCAGGATTGCGTTTCTTAATAATGAACACCTCTGCAAAATGTACTAGACTGCTGCAGGCCCAAACAAATGGAGCTTCATAAATAATGTCGCCGGAACCAAGCCAGCTTCTTTTGTGTTTTAGAAAGGCTCGGCCTTATCTCATTTAGGGAAAGGCAAGCCCAAAGGATTCAAGTTGAGTTAAGTAGTGTTTTGTTTATAGTTTTTCCAAAATGCGTTTCTCTTCTGTGGTGTTTGTCCATATTTATATTTATTTTTAACTTCAGGAGGTCACTGTGCAGTAACGCATGTTACGCTATGTGCTGAAAGCGGCGGGAGGGGAAAATTCTGGACCCAGTTGTACAGAAGTAAACTGATCATATTCCCGCTATCGGATTGGATCAAATCTTAAAAATGGGTTGTTCAAAAGAAAAAAAAGGATTCTGAAACCGGATTAGATCACCTAATCCAATCTTGGTTTTGATCTGTGTCAAACCTTCAATATGTGTTGTTTAAAACTTTAGTAGGATTGGGATACCTAAAATCAAATAATCTTGTAGTGTGTGTATATATACGTTTATTTATATTTTGCACTTAATTTGTTTAAACGTTACAGTGATAATGTAGATAAAGTAGACATTACCTATAAAGCTACCTATTAAACCTTTCAGGACAGTAAAGTAAAAAAAGCTGTCAATATCAAACAAAAATTATATATTTAATTTTAACTATTACTGTACATTAATTACGATGACACAGTCATCAAAAGTGAACCAGTCAAAAGTATTTTCTAACGATTGCATCGCTTATTGCACGACCAGTCAGTCCCTCATTCTGAGAGAACGCCGGGGGAAATATTGTTTTATTGTGCTGTTTTCTGTCTCTTAACATAACAGTGACCCCACAAGGGACGTAAAGTGACTTCACGCTGGTTATTCTACCTGTTGTTCTTTATATAGTTAGTGGCCTACATCGTGATATGCAGTCCCATTTAGAGCACTGGTAATCCGGATTTGGTCATCTTGAAAAGTTTGTATCTGGATCAGGGTGATCAAATCCAATGTTGCTTTGAAAAACCGGCACAGAAGTCAAATGGATTACTTGATCCTGGATAGCAAAACATGGGATTTCCAAATCCAGATCATTCTGATCCAGATTCAACTTTTTGAAAAACTGGGCCCAGGAGATCAGAACCGCTAAATTAGTTTGTTCCGTTTTATTTTATTATATTATTTGCGTATTTATTCTATATGTTTCACATTAATCATCATTAATCAGCCCTTAAAAATACTGTGTTTACATTTAGGCCTATTAGCCACGCTCAAGCCACCAACAAAAGGCTATGTGACAAATGGAGGCTATTTGCAGAAACCTGTTCTAAACGTGTGTGTGTGTGTGTGTGTGAACCTGTAACGGTGTGGGTGGAGGATCCAAATGGAAGGAGGCTTGGAGACAAAGATGCAGGTATGTACAATACGGATTTTACTGTTGCAGGATCGTGGTCGCCACGGAACACTGTTTAGCTGCCTAGAGCACAATCACTGCGGCCTCTTTCGTATCCTCTCGTTTTGCCATCAGTAGACCTACCTGCCACCCCCAACTCCGAGCTGCCCTGCAACCACCGGCCCCAGTCTATCCTTCAATTCTGCATCTTTCTAGTCTAGTCTACACTGCCCTACAGCGCCTTGTACTGAGAGACCAGTGGACCAGTTTAGTTATTTTGAATGATGGCGGTGGCTCTGAGTGGTCAAACAACTCGAAACGCTTTTGACAGATGCGAAAAAATGCTGAAAATCTGTTCTGAAAATTTCAATGATGGATGAATATTTCGGAGTTGGTGTGTAAACGTGATTGACACAACGTGAGGTAGTATTTATTTTTAACGTGCGACAATTTAGAAAAAAGAACAAGTTGGTGTGCAAAGGCCCTTAATGTTAAGGGTTTGATCCCCACAAGAGCGTATGGATTCCTCCTACAGTAGTTATCTGTATCAGGGTTTTCCCTCTGACAATAAAATGCGCCTGTATGCAAATTAAACGCCTTCCTGATTATTTGGCATATTGTGGCAGTTGAAGTCATTGTTCCTGATGTAAATGCTGCTTGAAAGTAACATAGCACTTTAATACCACTGATTCAAGGACCCTGTAGTTGTAACAGTGCGGATGCGGGGGTGAGTGTAGGCGCGAGCCGGAGAGAACACAGTGACAGCCGAGGAATAAAGGTTACGCATAAAGCGTATTTAATACATAAACAAAACAAAAACCACAGGTTACAGGGGCAACGAACACAACGTGCAATCAAACAGTGACCCACAGCACTACGCGCTGTGAGGTTAACTTAAATAAAGACAATAATTAAACTAAACGTAATGCACCTGTGCAGGGCTAATCCCCTGCAGGTGCGCAGCCAAGAGGAGAGGTATGTAGCGTGCACGGGCTCATGCACGCTGATCGTGACAGTAGTGTGAAAATAATATGCTCGATGGTAAGGGCCAAGTGTTATATGCCCTTGATTTTGACATCACCAACACAAATACCGAAAATTGTTTTAGTAAAATCAAGTCTATTGTCAACTAATTCATGATATCAATGTATGCCATCGTATAACAAAATACAACTAAACAAACTAACTACAGTATATTTCTCTCTGAATGACATTACTTTGTTAATCATTGGATACGCAATCTTTTGGGCTAATGCCTGCTTGATGGAAACCCCATACAACTGTCTGTTATGAATGATCAGTTGGATACATTTTTTGTTTGTTTGGTCTAATCTTTTACCAATAATGGGTATTATTGAGTCAAATGAGAATTCTCATATACAAGTCTCTGTAGACTGTACATATAAGAAATATTTTCTGTTGTCAAGACTAAGGGAATATATAAATACGTTTGTGTGTACGATATTACTTGTCGTACTGCTAGATTTAGTGGCTAGATGTCAATGATCCATAGCTCCGGTTAAAAACAGTTATTACCGGTTCATCCTTTGATAATATGATACAGTATTTATAAATTGACCTAATTTGTTGAATTTTGATTAATGGAGATTAGATTCCTGTGTTTGATTGGCTATATATAAATTCTTAGAAGGAAAACTGAAACTGAAATGAACAGAAATGGATGAGATTCTATTTTATGGGTCAACTTCAACAGCAATAGAAAATTACGAGTTAGTATCGTGGTTGAATCATAATCCACCAATTTCCTCACAGACTTCAAATAGTTTTAGTTTGACTTTGTGCTAAATGGCCATGCCTGAGGCTTACTAATTGTTTCTCGTTGGCACAAAGCTTTGCTCCAGAAGTGCCACTGGATTAAACTTCTCGGAGGGCCCCATGTTCATTGAAGTATAGAGAAACGCTACAGGTCAGAGATTTACTGGCTGTCGGTTTCCATGGTTTCATGCCGCATTTCATTCCCCTCACAGCCAGGGATGTTCCAACCCCTTCAGAGAATGTCGCTGGAACATTTTCCTGATACAGAGTTTATTGGTGATCAAGAATTGAAAAACAGAAGAAACCCCCTATCCTCTCCATTGTATCAGAAAATAGTTGCAGCTGCATTCTCTGCGATTCTTCTAGCATCCCAGGCTGTGATAGAGATGTGACTTAAAGAAAAGAAAATACCACGATTATTGTCTCTTGTCTACCTTAAGACCAGGAGAGCTCTCCTGCTTTTCATTTAGATATTATAGAGAAAGTATTATTTCTTTTTTTTTTTTTGCTGTGATTATATGGGTAAGAGATCGAATATGGCTATGTTGAAACATCTGCATTAACATGGCAACTAGCAAAAACAAGATTATTATGAGAACGTAAACATGTCTATCATAAGTAAAGTATCACAATGCAATCATTATAAAGTAACCGTTGCATTTTTCTACTGCTGTTTCAGTATTTGCCCTGTGGTGCAAAAAAAGAACAATTCATGAAGAAGCAAAAAAAAATGTTCCAACACTATGCATTTCAAATGTCACGGTTTACGGAAGCTTTAACTACTCCCACCCCATCGCCAGGGAATGTACTTATTTCCCATTTTATTTTGGGGTGAATTGGAGTGTATTGAGAGGCTGGTCGGACCTGTCCAAATCCCCTGCATTAGGGCCCGTCTCCCTGCTGCAGGGAGACGGGCACCTGTGCAGCTGGATTAGCCCCCCTTGCCAGTCCACCATAACACGTTCTCTTCTGTTTCTGTTTATCAGCTTCCCTTTCTTTTGAGCCCTGCCCTCTCTCACCTGGGTGAGACGCCGGGGGTGCCCAAATGCATCCTGGCAAGGCGGGATACCTGCTTTTATTAATAACGCATCCAATGGTTCCACACATCCTGTACCGTGTAATCGTCATTCATAGTGTGTGTGTGTGTGTGTGTGTGTGTGTGTGTGTGTGTTTGCGTGCGCGTCTTGGCAAACCATGTCACTCAACCCTGCGGTTACCAGCTGTACTCTTTCGGGGGAACGTGTCAAGTTCTAGATGTTGGATGTTCCGCTTCACAGGGCAACACACTGCCCAACTGTCGCCCTGTTTAGGACCCTGGTGGAAGGCAGGTGTGTGTGTGTGTGTGTGTGTGTGTGTGTGTGTGTGTGTGTGTGTGCACATCGCCTGGAGAAAGCATTACCCATTCCATCTGAATAATGGTGTGTTCTAAACGTGTGTGGGGGGGGGCGGGACCGGGACCGGGGCATGTGTTAAAAATAAAGGCTTATCTTACACAGCAATGCTCCCCGGGGTCGTGAAGTCAGCCGCTTGGGGTCTGCAGGCCCCTCCTTGGCACTGGCCCCACTGTAGTCTGTTCCACTCCTGGCTGTTGTGTTTTCATCCTTTCATTTCTATAAAGAATGAATTTTTTAGGTTAAATTGCTCCCTTTTGTACGTAAATATAGGCTCTAAATATGGAGTATAGGACCGCCATAATGTCCCCTCCCTCAACCGAAGGATTGTCTCGTCTTCCGGGTTCTCTGCCCGTCTGTCTTTCTGATGGCTTCCGTCTGTCTGCATAAGAAAACTATTAATCCCTGTATTTCTCTCCCAGAACTTTAATGGCAGTCTCAATTTTCAATCACTGTTGACCGTGGGCTTCTTGGTCCTCTGTGACTTAGTCTTAGTCCATCATCTTTAAAGTTATGTGAAAGTTTAATCTGCCTTCAAAGTTCAAAGTGTCTATAAGAACCTTCGAATGGAAAGCACTTCTGCATGGTTTATCAAACCAATTTCCTCCCTTTCCCCCTCTTGTTGTGATGTAGTTGTGGAAAAGAGTTTTACATCTCTTTAGATTGACTTCAATCTGTGAATAATTGTAAAACCCCAAACAATTTAAGGTGCTTGAGTCCCCGTAATGGACTCGACAAGTTGTCAGATAGAGGAAGGTATAATTCAGGCATGCCAGTACAACCAAGAGGCATAGATGTCTTCCCTTCAACAACTTCAAAGGACCACAAATAATCAAATTTCAATAGAGAACTGCAAAGAGATACTCGCAAAAGGAAATCAAACTACTGTGATTTAATTTTTGCCCTTTTGCACTTGATGGCAGACAGATGGATGAAGATAAAAATCATTATTTATTGCTATGAATACAGAGAATAAATAATCAAGAGAATCTTCATCAAGAACTAGTTTTCCTGTGTTGGAGAAAAATGACCTAAAACAGAGAATAAAGCCTTAGTGTTCCAACAAAGGTTTCAATCTGGTGCTGTCTCAGTTGTCAGAAGATATTGAATATTTCATGGTCCACTATGATGGGAAGAGAAAAAATGTACTGTATATTGTGTCTCTGAAAACCTCAAAAGGGTTGAAATGAAGACATGTTCAAAAGTATTATAAAGGCGAATGGGTGACTCCTAAAGCGGTGAATGAATTGAAGAGAATCAACAAATGAAGCTCTGTGAACGGGCTGTCATATTGTTCGGCTTTGCCCAGACTGTGCTTTCAAAATAAACCTAAACACACAGTTTGCATCGTGAACATGTGTTTCTGTGAAGCCCCAGAGCTTATCACAGTGGCACCACCTATTGCCGTCAGATTGTTTCGCCGAGAGACGAGTGTGTGCACATTCGTGCACATGATTTAGCATGGCATATGATCTATGATCTATGATCTAAGTGGAAGACTATGTTTGGGTGTACTATTGAGCTCTGTGTATGCGTCAAGATATGTTGTCTGTAGAGCGTACAGTCTCCTTTTTTACCAGGCCCAGGTTTTTCTAAAGGTTCAGGCATGCAAAAAGAGCTCTGTATAAGAGCAACACACGAGCCGGAATACATCAGCTGTCCTTTAGTACAATATAATTTTTAAATGCTGTTTACATCATGATGCAACTCGATATTTTCTTTTGAGCATAATATGTTGTATAATGGATGGATTTCGTTGCAAATGTGTCTATGTCTACTGTAAATAACCTGTTTAATAGTGTCAAACGATTTGAGGCTGAAATGATTTGAGAACCGTTCAGTTTTTAAATTCACTATGTTTAACTTTCAGTGTTAAATATGGTGGATACACATTTTGCATGATCTGTCACCTAATTGCTTTTGTATTTGTGGATTTTGACATCAAAATTGGTAACGTCACATTTTGTCTTATGTTTGACACGTTGAAATTATGCGAATAAATTGAGCAACTACTCAGAAGAAGCCCTCTCACATTAATAAGATGGCTATCAATTATTGACAGCAGCTCTTTTATCCTTGCTAAAAATATAATTTTCTTTTCCAGGTGACAACAACGGATGGCCCCATCTTTTCGACAAGTATTTCGGAATGCCTAATTATGTGACGGGGACCAAGTCAAATGCATGCTGTAAGTACAATATGATTCTTTCAGTATTTCAGAGCTGATGTCTAAGGCCATTCTGTTGCAAGCCTAAATGTAGAATGCAGCTTTCAGTTTGGTGCAGAAGGGCTGTACCAAACTGTTTTATCGTTAAGTAATGCAATATAATAATATACCACGTAAAGATTGATACAGTTCTGTGGATAACTGCATCAGCAAAATGTCTAAAGTTTATTCAGGGGGAGGTTTCATCACAGATTCTGCCACAAAAAAAATGTAGAATGAATTTTCTCAATTAAAGATATCTTTTATATCCTAAGCTAAACTTATATAGCATATTCAAAAGTTGGCTTCAAATAAAATGAAGGTAAAGGCATCCATATTGGGGCCAATTTAATTTGAATTACATGCATTTAGAAAGTGGATTCTCATTACAATTTGTAAATTAAATCGGTTTTCCATTAGGGCTTTGTCAGGTTTCATCTATTTGAAAATGAACAAAAAGGCATCGCTACTGTGTAGACCTAATTCTAGATTCAATTTAGGTCCTCCAGAATGTATTTTAATTAAAGGGGCAGTCTGAGATTATTTTGCAGCTGTTGGAGGATTGACGCTGTTTGGGTTATAGACACGAGCTCTCTCTCTCTCTCTCTCTCTCTCTCTCTCTCTCTCTCTCTCTCTCTCTCTCTCTCTCTCTATATATAT
>JAODLI010002171.1:0-10715 GCA_027575585.1 Percopsis omiscomaycus
CTGTGTGTGTGTGTGTGTGTGTGTGTGTGTGGGGGGGGGGGGATTGAAACACATAGTCACTTTTTCAAGGGTTGGGTTAGATCGACTAAATTATCAGTGAGAGGTGGGGGCTGTCTTCAATTACAATTACAGTTAGGGCATTTAGCAGACGCTTTTATCCAAAGCGGCTTACAACGACATTGAGCAGATAGGGGTTAGGCATCTTGCTCAAGCATGCTTACAGCTAGGCCGCTAGACTGTCCCGCCCCACTTAACTCAAGACATTAGGCGCTTTTCCACTGCAGGAACCCAGGTGGCGCACTTCCCAGGTGCCGTGAACGTTTAAAGGAACGTTCATACCCGCCTCTCCAGCAGCAGCACGCCAGCACCAACATTGGAGCGTTAAACCAGAGATGTTCCAGATAGCGTTCGGATGGCCTCGAGTGAAATGGCTTCATGGCAGCTGTAATCACTAGATAAATGAATATAATGGCGCTTGTTGTTGTTTTCCACTCGCGTCGCGTTTAACCAATACGTTTCTACAGGGTTGGTTCCTGCAGCGGAAAACCGCCGCTTGTTGCCGCCCCCATCCATACATACATAATGATATGTGTTCTGTGGCTTGGATGGCGGATTGGCAACAGGGAGGTGAAGCGCTTGCACACACCCTACAGCTCGCTTGCTAACCGGTGACAAGCGAGCTCAGAATACACTTCTGCTCTCTCCCACGGCACGGTGTTTGCCACGGCTGGCTGGACTTTGTGCTGCTGAATGATTCTCGCTTACTGTATGTCTAGCCCCGTTACCAGTTACCGACCACAGTGGTGACTTGTAAATTTAACGCTCCACTCTGTTCATATGAGACAGGCTTCTGCACAAAGGCTTAACTGTCTCTCGGGAAGGGGGGGGCTGTACCAAAACAAAGCACTGGGGGGGCTCTTTCAGCACATTACCAGTCAGAAAACACAGCCGTTTACGTCCACCACTATTCAATTAAAGCACTCCTACACGTCTTATAGTGCCGATGGGAAATTATGAGCATGTTTCTGAATATCGCAGTAACCTAGCTGAACCACTTTTAGTCTACTCTATAGCTCCTTTTGTGAACTTTGTGGCAGATTGCCACTATATGTATAGATGAAATTCAATGATTCATCAGTACGTAGGAACGCCTTTTAGGAATTCTGAATCCAAAAGATTTCACCACCTCTCTTAAGTATACGAGAAGATGTAGGATAATAATAATACATTTATTTTTTATAGCGCTTTTCTAAACACTCAAAGACGCTTTGGATAGTCCATGACTGATCCAGCAGTGGATTTTTATATATTAAGTTACCATGAATTATATCAATAGACGTGTATCAATAAAAAAATTATAGTGATGATAAAATTGTGATTAAAATTATAATATCATTCTACAGCCAGTGTGGCTAGCTTAAGATATCTTTAGATTTAATGGAAATGATTCTACTGCCACAATTCCACATCCAAACATGTAACTGACAGACAGGTTGTCATGTTATGTTAATAGTTGTCACCAGGTTATTTTTAAATATTTAATGAGCCATAAATAAACATTTTGATACTGAGATTACACACATAGTTTAGAAAAGTTTATGACATAAGGAAAAGTTATAACATAAAATCTTAGCCTGGTTAAAACCATACCGATATTGCAAGCTTCGGCTTTGCTCGGCTTCACATATTTGAAAACTGTCAGTTTGGTAGCAAACCGCCAACTAATCAGTGTCCAGATGCAAAATCATCCCCACGTGGGTCTTGTTCTGATTGGTTGAAGACGGTCCTCTGTTTGTGTCATGGTGTCAGTTGAAAATCACCATCAGTGTTTGTTCACGTGTTTGTCCAGAAATAGTCAAATCATGCATTCTCCAAGTTGGTATTGGCTACATTACTGTACAGTCGTAAACCATGATAAATGTTCCCATTAGTTTTCACCAAAACACGAAGAAATAGGAATATTACTCCAATTAGATGACAAATGGCAGGTTCAACAGCAATATGTTCTTGGGTTTATGCAGCCATTCAATAGAGACAACAAAAATAGATTTATTGATTTAATTTGATCAATGCTATGTATCCCCAATGAACATGGTATTGAGTGTATAGAATGTTACAGTGTTTGAGCTGCAGACTTGATTAACTACATGATGGTGCGACATGATTGGATATTGGCTGAAGACATGCTGACCACATTCCTTTCCTCTGTAGCTCATGTTACCGACGGCTGTATTACCTGTAAAAGAATCTATTCGATTTTGACTTTATGATTCATACGATTTTAGTCGCTAGGTGGTTCGGTGTTGTAGAGTTTCGAATAGAGTTCCTATCCAGGGACAGTGAAGGGTAAGTGCTCACGTCACATCGGGGGGCCGTTGGTTAGACACACACCTGTGAGAGTCAGAGGGGCGTGAACCCACACTGGTGGGATCACGCCCCTGTCTTAGTATTCTCTTGTGTTGTCTAACCTACACCCTTGTCTGACCTAACCCACCCTTTTTAAATAAAACTGAACTTCGAACTGCACCTGCAAGTTGCACCAGCCGACCCCGTGAAGGCCCAAGGCAGTCTGTCGGGCCCAAGTCATGGGGGCGATGCCAATTTCCGCCGCTGAACGTGCTGGGCGGAGGGTGAGGCTACCAACCCCTCCCCTCCTGTTTTTCTTGGCTCAGAACGAGGCGGCGGTGGGTGGACCTTGCACCGTCTATGAGGGCCCGGGAGCGTGCTCCACCGTAAGAAAAACATTTTAAAGTTAAATGCCTTTAAAAATAAGAGGTTAGATCTATGAAGAACTTGCACTTGTGCTCTAGTAAACAATTTGATTGCCAGGAAGTGACACAAATTTGGTGCCGATAGTGTACAACACACTATGTCCACCATCATAAATTAGTATCAAACGGGAGAAATCTCACTTTATACTGTTTGTAATACAGCTGTATTATCGACGTCTGCTGAAAAGCAAATGTGCAATTAGAAAAAACATCAAATGCTTTCGTGCTGCTTTTTAAAAAATGGGTTAAAGGAGAGAAACCAAGGAGACAAACAGGGTCGTGACTGTGAACCAATGCCTCCTAAAATGTCATGGAGGCTCAAACAATTGTCCTTGTACAATATAGAATATCAAATGTACTGTTGATTTCATTTCTATCATTGTGTAACCAACACTATAAAGAATTTCAATAGGCCTACTAATCCTTGTTTGAAATCTTTTATTGTTTCTTAACTGGTGACACGACAGTAACAAAGGGATTCTCTGTCAGACTCACCTTCTTCTCCATTAATGACGCTAACTGATAGATCAAACTCCCATAACCAGTCGGCAGCACAGCAAATACATCTTCTCCACGGAGAAGCCTTCAATGCTGTTGTCTGTTCTTCTTTCAATAAAGTTATACACTGCATTTCTGATAAAACTGCAGAGATCGCCACACTAACCTTCTCAGGCATAGCGTGTAATGGTGAGGAATGCAATCAGCGTAGATACGTTGACGTCGTCATCTTAGGAAAATCTTCATCTGACTGATTCACTGATTGGCCGACAATTTTCCTTACGGGCGACAAATGGTTCTGAACTGAGGGGTACCGGACTGATATCTGTGGCAAAGTCAAACTGGAGCTGGAGTCAACATTTGGGGAGCGGGTATTACCGTTCGCCGCAGTTCGCTGTCCCCTCTCCCACTCCGTTGTTCACAGCATTGAAACTCTTGTGAACTCCACCGAGTGCAATGCTTGTTCAAAAATAGTGTTTTCCAAGAAGACCAGGTTGGTCAGTAGTATCTTTGATAGAGCCACCTCTCACCATCTGTGCAACAAGCAGAGAGCGAATTATAGATTATGAAGTTGGCTAGCTCATCTAGTTAAAAAAAACCTTGATGCAAAATACGACAGTAAGTAGGAGTTATAATAATAGAAAAATAATTTTGCATGTTTGTGCTATTCCTCCTTATCATAATTATTTGCTTCATTCTCAGTGTACGGTTTTACAACCTACAGACCTTGGATTAATTGCATATCTATGTGTCTGAAATGTAATACAGCAGAGAGCGCTCACTGTTGCTCACTGTTAACTTACTGAAACATGTTGCACATGTTCACACTGGCATCATTCAGAATATCCCCAATTTGGTTCCTGTCATGTTAACAGGAATTTCTGTTTTTCTGAATCCAGCGCTTGGCTTTTCCAAATGGATCTTTTTCTGAATAAGACATGTCGAGCTGTTTCTGCATTTATGGTTCTAACGGTGTCAATGCATATGCGTAAATCCAAGAAAGTAGAAAGCAAGGGAAGTATATGTACTGTATGTGCGGGCAAAGAGGAAACAATGAATAGGGATTTAGAAAGTAATAAATGATGCAAATATGACTACAGGGTTGCATGGAAACGGGAATATGGTGTGTGTGTGTGTGTGTGTGTGTGTGTGTGTGTGTGTGTGTGTGTGTGTGTGTGTGTGTGTGTGTGTGTGTGTGGGAGGGGGTCATTGATAAATCCTTCCTTTCTGTCCACATCTTCGCTCCAGTCCTAGCCAAGGGAGGAGGCGTGCAGGTCGGCCCTAGGAGGAGAGAGACTCTATAGATCCATATGGGGGCAGGAGTCCAGCCACTGACAGCCATTGATCAGGGTGGCAATCAATCAGGAAACAATTGTACAGCACGAAAATAGAGTGCAGGGGTTTGTACAGGGGTCAACCTGGAGTCGCGGCTGAGCAGCGCAACACACGCGTTGGCTAGCCCACGAGGCACACCGCGTGCGCACTAGACTGGAACGGGCGCTACACCGGCCTGTGGTTGTTAACCTCAGGCTGGGTGGATAGGGTGGATACAGCCGCTTTATGCTACCTGACCCTTCACTTCCACATGCTGTGGGATGGGATAGACTCCCCTCTACGCATTCCTCCAGTTAGAATGGTAAGAAAATATGGAAATGTAAAGTAAAAGTACATTTTATTCAGCTTCAAAAGCATCTACTGCACAGTGTACACTCGGAAATATGGATCAAGATATATTGTATGTACCTAAACATGTAGAATTTCTTGTCTCATAATGAGCCATCAAAATATATATTTATACATTTTGGGGGGTTTTACCTTTAAATATGCATAATTCAATATGAGTTAATACTGATTAAGGTTTATTGAGTAATATATGTGCAACAGCATTTCGGTGGGTGAAAGGAATGATTAAACCCTTAATCATAAAAACATCAGATATATTCAAAATACCCAATACCAACCACAAGCTTTATTGATTGAGTGATTGTCACACATTGTATATTCTCTTTTTCTTAACAAGCAAAGTTTAAAGTGTCACTTTGAGTTGCTTGGCAGTGGCCAGTGAGAAGCAAAGAAAATCCTAATGGGTTTGTGTGCTAAAGCCTCAGAGAGGATCAAGTGCCACTGTGACAGACCTACAGGACTGTGGTGGAGTAACGCCAAGAGGGCCTGCAGTAAGACAACTAGAACCTTCCAAAGGAGATAAGTGGCCATCCCTTCACCTCATAACGCACACCCCTGAAAGTACAGTATGTGCAGTATGTGTACAGTGTGTAAGCTACATCATGTATGTGCACATCCACACAAAACATGTTGCATGTAAAATACAAGGTTTATTAGGATCACTGGCTCTTGCAAATCACACCCACCACCCTTACAAATCTCCTTCAAACACACAATGAAAACACTTCCATATTCAGACGCACATGCACGTATCAGTAGGTAGCATTTAAAGTGGCGGGGCTATGACACGTACAGCGGTGGCTGCGTGGAGAATTGGCCTGACTAAGCTCTGAATTTACATGGGTAAGCAAAGTTGTTAACCCTGCATGCCAGGGCCAGAGGGAAGCTAATGGGATTCTCCCTTAATGAAATTTAGAGAAGAAAGCAAGGGAGAGACTACAAGTGGCTGGATGGATGGATGGATGGATGACAGGTGGATGATAGATTGATGAATGGATGAATAATGACGTGGTGGAGGGTAAAGATGCAACATAAACAACAGAGAGAAAGTGGGAAAGATGTAGAAGGACAGAGAGCTGGCATCTAAAAGAACATTCTACAGCCTCAGAAAATATAAAATCTAAACTACGCACAAAAAGTAAGGAAACTTCTTTGTTGTAACAATGCTTCTTGTCAATACATCTTATACCATTGAAAAAGCTGATTATTTCCCCTTTAAATTATTATATTTGTAAAGAACATGCATTTGTGGGATGAGCAGCAGAGCTGAGTATGTGGGTTGCGCCCATAAAAAATGTGCCAAATCTTCTCTGACAATGTCAAACAGTTTGTTGTTGTTTGGTGGATTGGGTGATTGAAGTCTGAAGTAACAAGACATATTGGCAATTTCACAATTTATTCATTTAACAAACAGGAGCGTCAGTAGCGTGTGGAACAACCATACACTGCCACAACAGCCTAGCACCTCCTCCTCATGCTGGTCACCAGCCTGGTCACACACTGCTGTGGGATGGCATCCCATTCTTCAACCAGCATTTGTCACAAGTCAGCCAACGTGGTTATGTTGGTCACTCTGGCACAAACAGCACGCCCAAGCTGATCCCACAAGTGTTCAATGGGGTTGAGGTCAGGACTGCTGGCAAGCCATTCCATCCTCCACTCACAAATTCTGGAGGTAAACCCTGCTCTGTGGATGTGAGCATTGTCATCTTGGAGGATAGAGTTTGGTCACAGACTGTGGGATATGGGATTGCCACTGGTTACAGAATTTAATCTCGAAATCTCTATGCATTGAGATTGCCTCCAATGATGACAAGCCTAGTTTTTTCCAGTTAGGGAGATGCAACAGGAAAGAAAAGCTGTTTGGCATTGTCAGAGACGATTTGGCAGTTTTACATGGGTGCAACCCACATACTCAGCTCTGTTGCTCATCCCACAAATGCATGTTCCTTACATATGTGGCATAACTTAAAAGGGAAATAATCAGGATTTCCAATGGTATAAGATTTATTGCCAAGAAGCATTGTTAGAACAAAGAAATCATCTACCAAATACAAATTTTCTTAATTTTTGTAAGTAGCTTATATATACAGTAGGCTGTATACAGTATATAAGACAGAAGGAAATCAAATTTCAAGCTATTAGCTAGCTATTAGCTAGCCATTAGCCTGCTTACCAGCCTTGTTCAAATGAAACATAACTTCTGGCCAAAAATGAAAAAAAAAGACAAATGGCTGGTAACTAAGCTAAGTATCTAGAATTACAACAACAACAATAACGTCTTTGGTGTTACAGACAGTATCAAGTAGGAGCTGGAAACTGATGTTTTTAACTCTTTTGATTATCGTTAACTAAACCTGAATATACAAATATTTCAATGTGGTTATGGTTGTGTATATTGCATACTTGCTATGTTGTTATTATCTTGCGTCTGATGTAACTCCATTTGTGCTGCAATTGTGTATTTTGAGAAAGGGTGGGGGGGGTTATTACAAGCTAGGGACACGTCTTTGGTGCTCGTCTGCGACTTTTGGAGGGGTTGCTATTGAAAAGGACAAGCAGAGAATAGCTAGAAAACACTCACAATCCCCCCTCCCTCACACACACACACACACGTACAGTAGCTATCTTGCTGTGTTGGTTTACAGTGTTGGTTTGAAGTGTAGCTATTCTCTGCCTGGCCTGGACTGATTGTGATGAGTTGGGGAGTAAATGTGAAGGGGGGGATGCTGATTGGGAGGAAATTGCCTCAGAGTCTGCATATTGTCCCGTGCACATTGTCCCATGCACAAGCAGACACATGGCGTACACACTCCCAGGGTGCAGGTTGGCACAACGTTCGCCTACGAGCGCGGGTCAATACACATATGGCTATGCAGATTGCTGCTCGCTAAAAAACAGTCTGACTGACACACACACACACACGCACGCACGCACGCATGCACACACACGCACACACACACACATGCACGCACTCACACACCCTAGGGTCCTGGCTGGTGCTGAGACTGAATTCTTGAGCAACCCCCTCACACACACATACACACTTCCCCCCCCCCACACCCGCTCACCCCTCTCACCCCTCTCACCCCCTCCACCCCGCCGTGGACCCGCCACGCTCAGCACCGGGCCGCGGCGACGCCAATCGATGCGCCGCGCCCTGCCGAGCGTGTCCGCACGGGGCCGAGCGGAGGGCCCCTCCGCCGGGGATTGTGGGAAAATCTGATTTATGATACCCGCAGTGTTTGCTGACCGCTAACTTTTACCTTTTCTCTCTCTCTCTTTTTCTCTCTCTCTCTCTCTCACTCGCTCTCTCTCTTCACCTTTGTCTCTGTCTCGCTCTCTCTCTCTCTCTTTCTCGCACCCCTTCACCTGTTCAGCTCTGTCGTTCGACTGAACCCCGTCGACAATGAAAGCCACCGCCACGGAAACATCTGGAGGCCTGGGGGGGGTCGGGGGTGGGGGGAGCGCCGTTGACTGGGACATACATCCAGGGGGTGGGGGGGGCTTTGTTAAGATGGATGGCGGCAGATGAGAACTCTGGGTGGCTGCAGATGAGTCCATTTCATAGGCATGTGCTGGCAGAGCTCTGGATTGTCACGGCTGCTTTGGTGCTGTATGTATATACAGTGTGTATACAGATTGCATACTGTACTGTATATAAACAAACACATACAACATATAATTTACACACACAACTAATGTGCATATTGTATACAAGCACACATATGCATATGTACTTACACACTGTATGTACTGTACACACATGCACATTCTAATATACTGCATATTTACACACACACACACACAATTGGAAATAGGCTACTTTGGTTCTTGCATTCTGAGGACACACACAAAAACATAAATACATATACTGTATACTGTACTGTACACACAAAATATATATATTCATGTACACGTTTAAAATGCATGTGTTCACATGGCATGCTAACAGGGCATGCTAAGCTTTATTTATCAAGAACCGCTCCCTCTGCAGGTTTAACACAAGTACACCGTGATGTCACTTACCATACACAAGACAGCAAATTACATCACCATGTATCACTTTGAGCCAATCAGATAAAGCAATTGCAATAACCATGTTGAGGGTGCACTTTCTGCAATTCTATTTTAATATTTGTTTACTTTATAATCACATTACAATCCCAAGGGCTACCCAGGCCCACGTTCTCACATACATGCACGTATCCCATGTTCCATATGGAGTGCAAAGACAAGCCACTGTGTGGTTGTGTCTCCAGGATGCTGAGATGACATCCTGGTGGATTTCACCCACTATTTGCCAGGCTCCAGGAACACAGTAAATTGGACTGTTAACACACTGATGGGCCAGAAGATTGCCCCGCCGCTGTCTGTGTGTGTGTGTGTGTGTGTGTGTGTGTGTGTGTGTGTGTGTGTGTGTGTGTGTATATAAAATGTGTGTGTATCTGTGTGCTGTTAAAAGCAGCTCCCCAAACAGCAGGGGGTATTCATTAGACTAATGCATGATTAAACACATCCATGAATGTGGTTGATTTATCTGGTCTGACAGCACTAACAGGTCGGCGTTATTGCTCGTTCGTTAGAAGGAAGGTGGGATGCGTTGGTTTAATTAGTAATGAATTATTATTGTAATTTGTGTTTTTTTAAAGTAATGCAATTTTATTCTTAGTTAAATTCACTGGAACTCATCTGCATTAATTGTGTCTGAATTAATTCTGGATGAAAGAAATTGGCTAGGCCTTACTGTAGATAATGTTATACACTTATGACCAACAGTCATACAGTTAAATCCTCCCGCTCTTTGCCCGTTGTAATTCTATAATCACTATGAAAGGGAGATGTATATTAAATATCTCATCTGCGGGTGATGATGAGGCATGTTTGGCAACATTGGCTTGATGGCTTTATCAATACCTCATCTCTTTTTCATGTTGTTTGACAATCATTGCTCTCCGGAAGTAACCGTCTGCCTCAGGGGCGAACACAAGTACTTAAGCCTGGCTTATTTCAATATTAGATGTCCTGCTGCTGTGTTTTATTAGGACGGCATCACTCATAAAGATACAATCGAGGTGCTGTAAACAACCGTTTTTATTTTGCGATCAATCCAATTTTAAGTAGCATTACAGATAGATGAATTTCAAAGGGATGGGGAATAAATGAACGCAGCAGATTGGCAGAATCCATTTATTATTCCCTGGGCAATTTACCAAGATTTAGTTGCACCTTTGTCATCCGGCCCCCGCTGTGTTTTATCTGCGAGGTCGTTTATTGAATCTGCAGAGGGGAAAGTTTGTTTTCATAGGCTGCTTTCTGAGGCAAAGCCGTTGTGACATCTCCACTACCCACAATCCCCTGCGGGAGGAGCTGGCTGTTAGTGATATTTCCCCCGGTGATGGCTTGGGCTGGGCTTGACACCATGTAACAGCAATTAGATCTCAATTAGCTTAGGAGTAAACACACACACACACACACACACACACACACACTGGAGCTAGTGAGTGAAGAGAAAGAGAGAGAGAGAGATCCATGCTATGTTGTTGAGGTTAACAGATGTATATATTGTATGTGTGTGTGTGATCAGTCGGGTCTTGTTTTTGCCTCAGAGACCCCCAAATTCAATCTGTAACTCCCACACATAAACACACACCCAACACTGATAGGATGGACATCACAGCAACATCAAGGACACAAGCCAAACAAACAAGGTTGAACAAAGCCGCTTTGCCCCGGGGGGGGGGGGGGGGGGGGGGGGGGGGG
>JAODLI010002173.1:0-10713 GCA_027575585.1 Percopsis omiscomaycus
GGGGGGGGGGGGGGGGGGGTTGATAGCACCCCTTCATTTGGATTAATTAAAGGAAATCTCCCGTGACGAGAGGGGGTCGTCCCATTCTGGCAATGTCAAGGGCAGACAACCTATCAACCCCTCTCCACCCCCCACCCCCTCACGCCCAACACCATGGCAACAGTCATCTAGGGCCTCTCTCCGAGCAAGCCTTATCATTGCTCTCATTTGCCCTAGACACAATGGTAGTGAAATCCTGTCTGCTATTACAGGTCCCTTATCAGCGCTCCCTGCTAGCAGCGCCCGTGAAACGGCACTCAGCTCGATTGCTCACTCATTCATGGCGTTTCTTTTTGTTTTTTTTACGTCGCATTACTATTATGGTCTCTGGGCTGTTCCCTTGATGTGGACGTTTGAGAGTGTAATCCAGCATGAGTCACTGCCAAAGTAAACATGACGCCACTTTGGAAGGGAGAGGGCAACACGTGTGTGTTTATAGTTTCTAGTGTGCCCCGGCACGTATGACCATGTGTGTGGTGTGTGTGCTCGTGCATTGGTTTGATTTTATTAGTGTTAGTATTAGTGTATATCTGCTTGTGTACTATATTTGTGCGCGTGTGTGTGTGTGTGTGTGTGTGTGTGGTAACTATTTGTGGTGAATGCCATGGAAATGTTCCGGGACAGAGAAAGACATGAAAGGGAATCCGTTCACGGGTTTCTATGGTTACAGAAACACGCGTGGAACGCGTTGTTAACACTGCGGTCACTAAGCCTTTCTCCATATCCAGACGCTCACAGAAGTGTCAGCCCAGCGGGAATATCAAGAGGACCTAATTGAGAGTGCTGTTTGATGGCACAGAATAGGGCCATGGTAATGTAAACATGCCGAGTAGCTTACAGGAGAGACAGCAGGGAAATAATTGATAACTGATAATTACCGATATCAGTTACGACAATTGATAATATATAACACTGAATTATGAATTGAGAAATATTTGATCCAAGCAGGCAGTCTACAATTAGGCATCTCTTTTTCAAGAGACCTGGAAAGAAAAACTGCATCCAGATGCTTATGAAAATTACAAACAAACACGAAACACATACTAAACAGAGCGGTGTGAAGGCACAAAAAAGAGGGCAATGCCTTTTTTTTGTTTATTTATATTTTGGTTATTTATTCTGCTCGCTTGTCTTTGTTTTTTAATGCGTGGATGCCCGTCTCTCCTTCTCCTTCCATGTCGGTCTTCTTCATGTTTATATTCATGCCAATATTATCAGGGAGAATCTCATTATGAAGCTAAACTTGTTGCCTGTTTTTTTTCTTCTTTTCAAAAGAAGAAAAACTGATTTGAGACAGAAAGGGAAAAGTCGGGCAAAACTGAAAGAGTGTCTGTGTGTGTGTCTCTGCGCCAGTACACATTGGCAACTGTGTGTGTGTGTGTGTATATTGGTCTGTGTGTGTTTATGTATCGTGTGTGCGTGTTTATGCATGTGTGCGAATTCTTGTGTATGTGCATATTTTTTTAGTGCGCACATTTGGGTTTGTGTGTGTGTTTGTATGCACATTTCTGCAGGTGTGTGCGTGTGTGTTTGTCAGATGCTGAAAACAGACAGTGACAGAGGCAAAGGTCTGTCCTTGGAAGTGAGGCTGAATAACAATAAATCAACCCAGCCTCCATTAAGGCTTTTGCACCGGCAGCAGATAACTTGACTCTCACTTAGAGAGATGCACAATTGAGATTGACACAACACGCAGTCCTGAAGCCAGGGGTAAGAGAACCGTAAGCCGGCAAACAGGGAAACTTCTGGAGTAAGGGAATACGGCAGTGAATATCAATGTCATAGTATGTGTGTGTGTGTGTGTGTGTGTGGGTGTGTACTAGTTTGTGAGTGTGAATAGCCTACACTGCCACTCAAGTGCGCACGGTGGGGTATGTACGTTAGAGAGTGTAACGTAAACAGCGACTTGGCCAGTCCACAGAAAGCGCACGTTGTGCCTTTTCCTTTTATGTTGGCTGTACGTGTACCAAACCTGCGTCTGACCGAGTAATCAGCTGATATCGCCGCGCTCTAACCGTAAATTTTGCCGCCCAGCTCGCTGAGTCGGAGGTTCGAAATCTCCGATTTTTCCCAATAACTGTATTATTCCATGACTGCTTAATCTGTAACGCGTGATGACGTCTTGTTCACTCAATTGAAAATACTTGTGGATAAAATCTTGTCCATAGGCGTAGGTTTGGGTAAGGATGGTAGGGACATAGGCCTATCCCTACTAATTTTAAGGTACAATTAAATTGGACCTACAAAGGATTTCTATAAGTGAACTGCAGTTTCCTTATAAATACAAAATCTAAGTATCCATTTACCGTAGTGATGGAGCAAACCGCTGATGAAAGGCTGTTCTGACCAAGGTACAGTAAAATACAGCTACCAATGTCATGTCAGTTTAAACAAATAAACTTGACATTATTGTCATTATAATCTTGAACAATGCTGTGGAACTCATCTCTCAGTCACAAACCTGCTGTGTCGTGCATGGAAATAGTGCCACTACACCAGGGGATATCTCTATTTTTTTAACACATTATTGTTAAACATCATCTCTCGTCTTGCTAATTAAATGAATATGGTCACCCATAAAAGGGTATAGGGTATCTACAAGCAGAGAAAGATGTTCCTAGTTGTGTCTTCGTCTTGCTCAGATGACTGCTGCCAGTGTTTCCCCCTATGTTTCAGCCACGGTTTTCATAATGGAATAGGTCATCAGTCTCTCCTTACGCATCTCCTCCCATGTTTTTGCGCGAAACTCCCACTTTTCCCTCGACCCTCCCACGAATACGTATGAGTAGGGAAAGTGCAAATTGCAATTCTGCGCTCCTGCGGCAGGCAGAATGCGGTTTAAGCCATGTGTGGTCTGTTCGTAGCAACACAGCATGTTTTTAGGCACACGTTGCGACGAAATTATGCTTAAAACAGGCGCTAACATTTTGTGTGTGTTGAATGAAGTCTATTAGGGATACACACAACTCCCCCTTTAGTTAATGAAAACAGTACTTCCCGAAACCCTGCCGAGGTTTGGGGTTCAACTCCAACCCGTGACCTTCCATTAACAGTATACTATTAACTTAAACACCCTCATTATCTGGATGACGTTGGTCAGAGTTATGCTGAAGTCTGCATATAGAATCAGTTGTCAAGCCTTAACTAGAAAACTGACAGGAGAGCCAGGGAGCCGTCAGTCAAGCCGGATCTGGACACGCCCCTCAGAAGTCTAATAGAGCTACATTTCCGCAAAACGTATGTGGGAGGCCAGGAGATTTACGGTGACATCCAATGCCAAAACAAAACAGTAGCAGCTGATTTTGTGCATTGTTCAATTATGTTTAAGGCAGAGATCTTTCCCACTCTACTAGTGGTCCTGAAAGATATCACCATGGCAACACAATTTGAGTCAGAAAGGAAGTTGACGCTTAGTCACCGAGGAGGTAGAGAGAGGGAAATTCTCTTTTTTCATCTGAAGGTGTAGTGAGATCTATAGAAACCTGCTGAGAAGCTGAATGTGACAGTGTGTGTGTGTGTGTACTGTACTGTATATGTGTGTGTGCGAATGGCAAAGACTAGAGGAAAGAGAGAGTGTGTCAGGGACAGTATAGGCGTTAGTGTGTCTGCTTGCGTGTCTGAGCTTCCTCTCTGCATGTACGTGTACTTTATGTGGGAGGTGGGGAGAAGCACACGTACATCTTTACTGTGAGATTGTTGTTTTTTTACTGTCTAAGATTAATTTGAATTTGGGTGAATTCCTGGAAATTCCCCCACCCCCCCCACCCCCAGCTCTGATGGATGATGTTATCTAGAGACCAAAGGGGAAAGAGGAGCTTGTTGGAGAGCCTCTCTTTGCTGTTATCTCAGTATGTACAGTCACGCCAGCGCTGGTTTTTACTTAGCGCTCCCACCGCGCTCATGAATGATGCCTACTGCAAGGTTTCAGGCTTCACGTTTGTTGTTGTTGTTTGTTTGTTTTCATTGCAGAATCTAGGAAGTGCTGATAGTGTATTTCCACGGTGATAGTCAGCAGCATGGGCTAGCACATGAAGTGGTAATAAGACCAGGCATTCCGAGGCTCGCTTGCTCGCTCTCTATATTTCCATTTTCCATTCCGTGTCTCCAAAACGCACACTGTCCTTCTCTTTCTGTGATACGAACACACACACACACACCCATGCTCTCCCACATAGCTACTCATTCACAGAACGTACAGAAGGATGAGTTCGGAAATTCTGTCTGTATTTTCCGTATTATTGTAGATTATTGTATTGATTATTGTATTGATGTTGCAATGAGGTGTAATCACATCCAATGGCTGTGTGTGCATTCCGTCTGTGAGTGTACACTATGCGCATATGAGTATCGTGTGTGTGTTTGCGTATTTATGTGTTTGCGTCTGAGGTTTGTGTGTGCGTGAATGTCTGAGTTTTGTCTCCGTATGTTAATGTGTGCCTCTGACGTTCGCTTACGTGTGTGTGTGTGTGTGTGTGTGTGTGTGTGTGTGTGTGTGTGTGTGTGTGTGTGTGTGTGTGTGTGTGTGTGTGTGACAGTGCAAACATAGTGCATAGTGGCTAGTATTGGCTGTTTTCCTGTCCGGCATGCTGGTCTCCTCCCAGAAGGGCTTCGACAGAGCCATAGGTTAATAATGTTGTTATTCCGTAAGGGCTCGCGGACACACACTATGGCGCACATACATGCACACACGCAAACAGCGCCGTCTCTGAAAGGACACAGAGGAAGGACACAGTTTAATCAGTTCCCATGTAGAGCTCTTCTCTCTCCTTTTTCTCCCTGGCAATTCGTGTCATGGGCGCTGATAGGCTGCAGCAAGGTGGATAGGAGGGCAACAGTGATTTCTGGATTGTAACCAGCCTATCTCTTATCCTGTCACTCCCAGGGAGATAGCCGATCAAGTTAAGCATGTTAAACAAAATTCAACAACAACTGAAATGGAATGTTTAGCTTGAAGGCAAAAAGTCTGTCCAAAATGACAGTTGGAAATTGGAATGATATGGGGCCATAACTGGGCCATTTAGTGTCTAGTTGAGTTGGTTCATTGAAAATAACAGCACAAAGCACCCATGTTTGAAAATCATAACAGTGTCTGATTGGTTGAAGGTTGTCCAATTGCTTTTGGCACCCTCTTTACCATGAAGGGGGGCAGGAACCCCCAAGAAGTTGAGAGATACTTTAAGTTATTATTTTTTCATGTAGTTTTATTTTGATCTAGTTTTTTTACTTTTATGTAGTTGTACTTTATTGCATTACTATATATACTGTATTTTTTGTATAATGTAGGCAAGGCAAGGCAAGGTAACTTTATTTGTATAGCACATTTCATACAACAGGGCATTTCAGTGTGCTTTACAGGGTACAAAAGATATAGCAAAGGTAAAAATAATTACAATTTGAAAAGTGCAAAAGACAAGCAATACAAGAGATAAAACAATGTTTAAATAAACTAGTGCATTTTTAAATCAATTGAAAATAAAAAATTAAAGAACACAGCAATACCTATATAAAATGTAGATTCACAATTTAAGATAAGCTAACAAGATATGTGGGTAGCCATTAGAAGAAGCCATTAGTGGGCAGTGTAAAGCGGTATTTTGCTTTGATGTGGTGAAGTGGTCAGAGTTGGGTCTTGTCTAATATCAGCTGGGAGGTTATTCCAGGTCTGTGTTGCATGATACCAGAATGCTGCTTCACCATAGTTTTCACCTAGTTAGATTGTTAAAAAAAAAAGATAAGGTTCACAGTTTGTGGGTCTCAAGCTATGAACTTCTGTTGGGGGCCCTAAATCATGATGTTTCCATGACTTTGCCTGCCGTCCTTCCTGCGAGGGATGTTCCCTTGTTCTCAGCAGCACCCTCATACATCAAACACTCTCAGTCACAAAACTGCTGAGTCGTGCATGGAAATAGTGCCACTACACCAGGGGATATCTCTTTTTTTTAACACATTATTGTTAAACATCATCTATCCTGAAGTTTATTCAGATTTAGATATCCAGTGACAAAGACAGGGGGCTATGTTACTGGATATAGGATGGACAAGCATTAGGTTTCTATTCCAGTCATCGCATGGCTCAATGATCTGTTTGCCTTAAATAAATCTATCGATACACCCCATTGAGAGGCACAGCTTTTGAATTTCTCTCAAGGTTGGTTCTAGAAATGTTCTTGTTTGCAATGCGAAGTGGTGTTGTGTTGTGAGATATTGTGTTATGTGTAGCGTTGTATGTAATATGTCAGTATGTAATATTGCCACGCCACACTAGAGCAACCTTTATTAAGAACTTTGTTGTTACACAGAAGTACAACTCTCAATGAAAACACGAAGGGGGAGGGGGGGGTAACTGTCAGTGTAGCTCAGCTAACATGCTTTTCTTGCTGTTGTTTTTTGTCAAGTAATTACGGGCGAAAGGGCACGACACATCACTGAGCCGGTGCTGTAGTGCGCTGCCACTCAGAGCTGGGCTGCCTTTGTTGGCGTGTTTATGCGGCAGCCCCAATGGGTGATGTCATGAACACGTTCTGTAAATGTATCATTCTACCCCACTTTCCTCCCTGGTTCTACAAAAACAAAATAACACTCAGGCAAAGATCATCCCATTATAAATCAAGCTAGGAAAGGAATGAATGGACTCTTATGGGAGAGGATTGCAAAGCACGGGTCACATTTTATTAAAGAGGCTGGGAGGAGAGCGGCACAATGGAGTTTAGCGGGGATTTCGGGATCGACTGAGGTACCAGAATAGCAATGAATCTCTCAGGCAGAAAACACACTTACAGTAATGCTTAGTCAGGGAATAGGGGCCATGCACTGTTATGAATGCAAGCTAGCAAGAGGCACTGGAGATATTCTCTAGCACGCGTTTGTAAATAATGTAGGAGGGTGATCCTCCCAACTTTTTCAGTCTTTCCTGTCTTTTTTCTTGGAACACTGCTGCTGAAAATGAGCATTGTGGTAGCAAAGGGCGAGGTGGGCCTTCAAGTGGGTGAGAATTTGTTATTCATTAGGGGTTCCTTTCATATGCTGTCAGCCCACACAGAGAGTTTTGTGTGTACTGTTGAGATCAAGCTAACACCTCCAGCAATGGCCAAAACCCTCTGGATCTATGCCGTTGCATGGTTACAGCGAGAAAAGCGGCTGCATCCAAGTGCAAGAGTTCCGTACTGGTTCAGGAGTAATTATATCTCATGATAACCACAGAGTGGTAATGATATGGTTAGGACAAGTTTTTTAATCACAGGCCAAAGATGCCAAATGCTGTCAAATGCGCAGATCGTGTGTTTGTGTTAGTGTGTGTGCGTGTGCGTGGGTGTGTGTGCGTATGTGATATCACCCAATGGCTGCCTTCAGTGTTGTAATGAGGCGATTGGGCTGTGTGCAATGCATAATGATATTAGTCTCATATAGACTGCAGGCTCTCAGCTTAACCCCAGTGTTAAGACAGATTAATCCCCAATTCACTTTAGACTGATGAAATGTCATTTACCTATGAGATCATGATGAAAGTATCAAGGATAAACCCAAAATTGACCTTGTTTCACACACGCTATAGGTGTAAAGGCACCATACCGACAAAATGTTATTGTAGTTACTGAGTCTTGTTTTCAGTGTACTTTGTAAGCACGCCAAGATGTTCCCAAGCATTTCTGAGAATTATGGCTATCTACAATTTATACTGGAGATATTTTTTGGACTTCTTTTAATGCTTGTATCCAAATATTGTGTCTCATGGTGAATCTGTAATGCTGTAATGCCGCTTCTTTTTGGGTTTCGTCTCATGTATATACTCCTGAGAATGATACTTGGCAATAGTGGCAATAGTTAAATGCTGTACTAATGGGTTAGACCTGGGTTAGACGATAGTTGACCAGATTAGGAGCTTTCTAAGATATAACTCAATAGATAGATGACTAACCAGTGTCATGAAACAATAATTTCTAGTGTCATTCAAATGGTCTGTTATATGTAATTCGCTTATCCAAGCAAATTGTCCCAGCTGGAGGTAATGTACAATGTTTTCATTATTTTCTGTCCGATCCTGTACTATGTACCGGTAGTCCATAGATTAACAGCTGGGAGACTGAGGCACAAACTGTAATGACTATGGCTTTCGTCCAAACCTCTCCAATCCTTCGAAGAGCAAGGCAGAAATCAGTGGACACCCAGCAAATAACAAACATCTCTCTCTCTCTCTCTCTCTCTCTCTCTCTAAACTTCATCCTTCGCTCTTTGTCTCTTTCTATTTAGTTTTGGACATTTGCCACGGTAGTACTCCACCATTAGAAACTCAACCCTAACCCTAACCTAACCCTAACCCTAGTGGAAGGGCAGAGGTTCCTATGCGTTCTACAATTATTGCTGAGCCCCTCTAACCCCTTAATGTCTCTGTCACCTATATATAGCAGCTAATACTTAAAATAACCTCATAGTGTTTACTTTTAGACCAGTTTCACGTTTAACAGAATGTATGCCTCTCTATCCGTCTTCTTAGTGCAGAGGTTTGCAAACATAAAATAAGCTTGAGAAGCTGTTTGTTTTAGGGTACCTGTTCCCTGGTGCATTTTGATTTGGACGTTTACTGATTTAATGTGTTTTTTATTTCGATTTCTGCTATAAGGCGTGGCGTGACTCCAGATGACTGCTGAGGGCTTATTTTTTATCAGATCATCACACTAGAAGAGATACAGCCTGCGGAGATGAAATCCCACGTAGCAGTCCAGTGATCAATGCACATTACCATAGCCATAATTACCGCGATTGATTTGACCGCAAATGATTATCATACCTGAGGAATGGCTCAATATGTCCACCCCAAACAGACAGAGAGGTTGGACGGAGTGTTGGGGGGCAATGATGAACTCAAAGGGGAATCATGGCCCGAGGGAGCTCCAGGAGGAGCGATCAATAGCTGGCCAGGCCATGCACAGCCTCTGTAATGTTATGTGTATACAATCAATAGCCTCCACCTGAGGGGTGGAATGGTGGCGGGCAAGGAGGAGTGCTAAGCGGGTGGGCAGGGGTTACAGTTAGTGACTGCGGAGCTGTCAATGCCAACAGGGCGATTAGGAGCCTTTTGGCTCTTTCCTCCAGGAGGACAGGAACAGTAATGGCCTTTGGGAAACCAGAGACTTCTCTGGGTCAACTACACACTTCCTCCCAGAGGTCTCCCATGTGGACCTAATGCCATCTTTGAGGAACTACGGATTTATGAGGAACTACCGGCTGGGACTCATTTGTGAGCCCCGCCTTCTTGGAGGTGTGGGAGTTAGGATTCAGCAGGGTATTCACCCAGTAGTTTGTTACCCTCATGAAGCTTTATTTCTTTAGTACATAAGCACAACCATTGATATAATGTATAGCAAATAGAAAAGGCTCTGCTTTTCATTTCATTCTAACGCTCCTTTGAATCTTTAGCTAAAGTGCAGCAGAGCCTAGTGTTGACTTGTGGGAGGGATGGTAGCTGTCGAGTGTGCCACCCAGTACCTAATCTAGAGTCATTCCCTTTCCCAATTCCCAATCAGGCACAGTCACTGGCCTTATACTGTACGAACTGTCATCTCCTGCTTTAGTGATACACTCTCTAGATAAACAACACATAGGCAACTGTTCTCTTCCATATCCCAGCAAAAAAGTATATGTTCTAGTCATGGGAAATATATATTCAACCCAGTCATTGTGTAGGCCTTCGTAAGTCGGCAGATAAGTTGATAGGTATGTATCATAAAAGAGCCTGGCATAAAGGATCAGGGTATTATTAAATCCCATTGCTATCAGGCATTACCTGTCTGACATGCGCTTTCCTGTTTCAAGAATAGCATTGCAAATTTCCAGTAACATACATAGCTTGCCTAATTTGTTTACCTGTAATAAAGGTGACCTACCAGGTCACCACTATGTCAACTGACAGAATCGTGCCCATTTCCAGAAGATTGAATCCTTGACTCACTCCATCCAAAACTATCCTCAGGGCCACCACACATGCAAATCAGGGGGCAGAGAAGACTCAAAGTAATTGATCTTCTTAACAACTCCCACTCAATTACAGGAGGTTAATGCAAGCCACCTCAATATTGCTCATCCGCACATGGAAATGCCATTGGTAGCTAATGTCCACGGGCAAGGGGTGTGTGGGTGTGTATGGGCAGGCATGGGTCAGTAAAAGGTTTAATCACTTTATAGTGTGTGTGTGTGTGTGTGTGTTTGTGTGCACATCTACGTACAACCATTCACTTGTTCAAATTGTCCTCTCAGAAGGCTCGTTCCGAAATGCGTAAGAATGCGCCTTGTGGCAGTTAATGAAGATCTAAATAAAGAACAAATGATCTTTAAAATATCGGGGACGTTGATGTATTCATGCACATGTATGTGAGAGTTCAAATGTGTACACCTATACACACACTCACACACTCACACAGACACTTGACACACAGCATAAGCTAAAGATGTGCTTGAGAACGTGTGTCCTACGTTCACAGTGACTCCACAGTTTTTCTGCACTGTCGGTCCTGACCCAAGCTGCCTCACTTAGCTCTTAACAGGTTTAGCCAAATCAGAACTAGCCTTTAGTAGTGGCAACACTATCTCAGTTGAGACCGGGCCCTCTCTCCTTCGTTTCTCTCTCTCTCTCTCTCTCTCTCTCTCTCTCTCTCTCTCTCTCTCTTTTCACTATTTCTC
>JAODLI010002174.1:0-31235 GCA_027575585.1 Percopsis omiscomaycus
TCAGTAATTATTCATCTCCTCTCCTCTCCTCTCCTCTCCTCTCCTCTCCTCTCCTCTCCTCTCCTCTCCTCTCCTCTCCTCTCTCTCCCCCCTGACAGTGTCCAGCAGGCAGCGATGTCCAGAGGCCAAAGGGCTGGAGAGCCTGGCCCCTCTGGTGTGCTCTGTGGAGGAAA
Organism: Percopsis omiscomaycus; assembly: GCA_027575585.1. Classification (NCBI taxonomy): domain Eukaryota; kingdom Metazoa; phylum Chordata; class Actinopteri; order Percopsiformes; family Percopsidae; genus Percopsis; species Percopsis omiscomaycus. The sequence goes on from JAODLI010002174.1 coordinate 174, forward strand.
CCCCAGATCCCATCCCCACCACCATCAAGGGAACCATTCCCTCCTGGATCAATGGAAGTTTCCTAAGAAACGGACCTGGGAAGTTTGAGTTTGGCGAAGACAGGTAAATGCATAAACAATGATATTCCCAGCAAAATAAGGTTAGGTAGGGAGAGGCTAATGCTTTTCACAGATATATTAGGGCAAACACAGCTGATTCCATTTGATTTAGCTGTTCTAATTATTGAAAATTAGTCATTGAAATTAAATATTGTAAATGCTAGCTAATCAGAAAACTTCAATGGACCCATTATTGATTTTAGTAGTCACAACTGTGTTTATTTAGCCTGATATTTCATGCTCCACGATTTGTTATGCTTTGCATTAAGTCATGTGTGATAGAGGCAGTGCAAATAGGTGTCAATCAAATCATTACACCAAATCAGAACAAGACCCACGTGGGGAAAACGTTTTCCGAACACAGGCGCTGACAGCAAAGGTGTCCACGTACAGTACACTTAAAGGTCCAACATGCTCTATCTACCTGTAAGCATCCTTGAGCAAGATGCCTAGCCTCACCTGCTCCTTGATACTAAGAATTGTACTCACTATAGGTCGTTTTATATAGAAGCGTGTGCTGTGTGTATATGTGACAACTTTGTCAAACTGAGCAGGAACAGCTAGAGAAAGCTGATGAAAAGACAATTCCTTTTCTTTTCTTCATCACCCCCTACTTTGTCTTAGATACACTCACTGGTTTGACGGCATGGCCTTGATGCATTGCTTTCACATTAGCGATGGAAAAGTCACCTACTGCAGCCGTTTCCTACGGAGTGACTCCTACATGCGCAACTCGGAGACAAACCGCATCGTGGTATCGGAGTTTGGGACCATGGCCATGCCTGATCCCTGCAAGAACATCTTTGCCCGCTTCTTCTCCCGCTTTAAGGTTCCCAGTGCGTGTTTGTCTTCAGACCCTTCTCATTGTGTAGAATGACATTATGTGTGTTTACCTCAGTGGATCAGTACAGTCAGTTAAGTAACAAGCAGTTGAAGTCCCACCATTGTGTCTGTATTTGACTATCTCTTCTGGATAGTGCATATACTGTAGCTTTTACAACCGTAATGTTATTACAACATTTTGTGTTTTCTAAGGAGAGAAAAGGATTTAGTGCATGCGAGTGAACAAAAAAACTAAAGAAAGAAAAATAAAACATGAGTAAAGAGAAAAGAAAACTTTATTAGAAAAAAAAGAAGCCAGCGATATCTGTAAGAAACACACGTCTACTCTGAAACTCAACTCCTTATATCTGTGTGTGTCAACAGAGGCCACAGACAATGCCAGCGTGAACTTTGTTAAGTACAAGGGAGACTATTATGTCAGCACAGAGACTAACTACATGAGACGAGTTGACCCGCTGAGCCTGGAGACAAAGGAGAAGGTAGGCTGATGTTGTAAGTGATGGTGCGGAGGATAATGTTCATTATGATGACAAGGACGAGGTTACTGACGGTTTTTCCATTCATCCTAGGTGGATTGGAGCCAGTACGTTGCTGTCAATTCAGCCACAGCCCACCCACACTATGACCGTGAAGGAGCCACGTACAATATGGGCAATTCCTATGGAAAAAGCGGTATATTGATGCCTGTTTAACTATCTATCTGTTGGACTTCCTGCCTGTCTTTCTGCTTTATATGAACTTAACTTATTCATCTGTCTGCTTGACACTGTTTGGTAATACTTAAAACAGATACTCATGAATATGCAAAAGATTGGAATTCAAACACAAACAGAGCATGTGACTCCACATCTCCTTCAAAACACCATAACTCTAAACTTAAACTTGACAACATAGTGGACAACATAAACAGTCAGTTGAGTCTGTCTTTGGTTTTTACTCTGGGAACTGTCAGCAGACCAGCTCTAATAACATTGTATGATGAAAGCCATTAGGTATTTTGGCCCTAAACCATAAGTGATTCATACAGAAGCAAAGTTTTCTTATAGGACATGAGTATGGGTGTGATGTGCCCAGCTTTCCTAATCCTTTTCAGACCTTTCCTTGTCAGAGCTGTGAGCTTTTTTTGAATAGACGTGTAAATAGACCATTACATAGTCTAACCAACTGGAGATACAAGCATGACAATATTTATATTGTAAGTGTTGATTAAACCTCTCATTTTCACTATATAATTAGTGATTGATTCAATGTGGCCATTAAAATTTAGATGAATCCATGATTACAATCATTTCTAACTTGGCATTTGGTCTTCATGGACAGCATATATAGAAGTATTATGGGTTAAGAATAGAGCCTTGGGAAAGCCACGTCATAGGTTTTCTTGAATCCATTTAAGACCTTATTAAGAACAGTTTAATTATTCTGATGATGCCAAAATCCAGACTGGAAGTTGTCAAAGCAACCATTTGAAGTTAAATAGTTTTTGGAATATTTTTTTTCTGTAATGCTTATAAAGGGAAGGTTTTATATGGGTCTGTAATTGCAGACTACAGAGGCATCAAGGTTGTGCTTTAATAATAGAGGCTTAGTGACTGCAGTTTTAAAGCAAACAATTTGGAACAACTCTGGAGGCAAATAATGAAAAGCATTTTTAAAGAATCTTGGCTTGATGTCTTAATACGTTGAACAACGCAGAACGGTGGCAAGTGTGACAAAGTGCTAGTTTCAGACTGACGACGTTGTCATTTTCCTGTCCAGAGCCCACGTTTTTTAAATAGTAAATGCACTCGTGCCCATCTGAGCGCTTGTGGGCGTGTTGGTCTTAAAATGAGGTGTGGTCAGGCATATTGTTGGCACATTGCTATCTTGATGCAGCAGAAAGTGATTGCTTTGATAGCCCCTGCCTCTATATAAGTCGATTTAGACTTTTGATGGCGCCCGAAAGCATTCTGACCAATCAGGGCCTCTTTTCCTTGATTGGTCAGGCGAACCTACTTTGTCTGTCATGAATGCACGCACACAGCTCAATGGTGCTTTGCAATGGCAGACCAATAGGCTCCAGAGGGAGGGAGTAGAGGCGCAGGGGGGGTGTTTTTGGGTTGTTGATTTTCAAAATAGCTCTCTTTTGTCCTTTTTTAGCCAGCTCTTATTGCAACTCTCAAATCCTACCTACAGCAGCTTTAATCTACTAAATCCAAGGGTTCCAGAGGGTCAACAACGCTGTCAGTTAGAAGTGGTGAAGGTCGGAGCAGGGCTGGTGCCTAGCACCAAGCTTGTGGCATATTATAAAAATACAGTACAGTATAAGCAAATATAAACATTTAAAAGGGGCTTATTGTATTGAAGGCAATACTAAAAAATATATATTTTTTAAGCATATACGCATTTCTGTTCATCACCAGGTTTCTTCTACAACATTATCCGTGTGCCTGCACCCGAGGAGAATAAAAAAAAAGAGGACACAGCTGATTTGAGCGGAGCGAAGGTCATCTGCTCCATCCGGGCCGCTAATTCCAGGAAACCCTCCTACTATCACAGTTTTGGTGAGACTTCCAATATAGTAGGACAATCTCCCCATTAGTGGGTTTAATAGCAACCCACATCTGAATCTCAAAGCTTAGAAGTTGTGCATCAACCACCACCCCTGTTTTTATTCCTCTGTCAATCGTTGTTGATAACACAGAGCTTTCAGCCTTCATTCCAACGGTAATTCCATTTCTTTGAAAAAGCAGGTACCAATGTTTTGCTTATGCTGGGGTAAATTATTTCTCTGCGTGTCAGTTTTTTCTAATTCATTTCAGTGTCAGTGTGCTTATATTTGTCACTCACAACCTACAGTATTTGTCTTTCTGTACAGCTCTCTGTACATCTCTGTATGGAATACAGATTACAGAGCTCCCACATGTATTGTACCTTCCTATCCTGCTTTCTTTTTTACATAGAGGCAGACTTTTTCTTTATGCCCATTTATCTAAGTCAATATTGGTCTTTCTGTCACAAAAAGCACACATCATCGACCTTTTTTCTCATCTGTCTCTTTGCCCGCAGAGAACGACGGCATGCAATTTCTGTGTGTATTTTAATTTTAATTTTTTTATTTTTATCAAATCATGTTGTATAATTTTGTGATGTGCATACATTATTCACAAGGTCAGTGCACTGTCTCAATTCTCTCGTCCTATCACACCGTCGGGTAGCTCTGTCAGACTGTCTGGCACCAGCAAGTCTAAAATAGGGGTGGAAAGTTGTACCTCTGATGCCAAATGGCTAAGGGGATCGTGCACACTGTATGTTATTAGTTTATCTCTCCAATCACATCTAAATATAGAAACATCTGTTTCACCAGCTAGTCTAAATTTAAAGATGTCTGCATATGCATGTGCTATTGCAAACTGATTGTCTGGTTCAGACAACAACACAGAGGAACAAACTGACCACACCTCTAACGATTTGACCAGACCATATGTTACAGGACAGTACGAACACGTCCACGTTCAATTGAGAGACTAGTGCATTTTAAAGTGAATCAGCCCAGACCACAGAATGCATCTACACTTCTCAAAAAAATTAAGGGAACACGTTATCATCACAGTATAACACCAAGTCAGTTAAACTTCAGGGATATGATATCAATCTGTCCAGTTAGGAAGGATGAGCAGTTGTGAATAAATGTCACCTGTTTTGGTGCAAATGAAAGTGACAACAGGTGCAGGTTTGCAGGTGGTGGCCACAGACTGTCCAGGAGCTCACTGAGGCCCTGATCCAGGTCTGGGAGGATATCCCCCAGGACACCATCCACCCTCTCATCAGGAGCATGCCTAGACGTAGTGCAGGAGTGCATACAGGAACGTGGGAGCCATACCCACTACTGAGTCACATCATGAGTTGCCGTGATGGAATTCACACAAGTTGGAACAGCCTGTGATTTCAATTGTTTACTTACAGTAAACATTTACAGTCAAGATTTTGATCTTCAATATATTTCATTCACCGAGACCCGGGATTTCAGTGTTCCCTTAATTTTTTTGAGCAGTGTATATACACGAGGGGGGAGTTTTCCTAAAAGACATTCCTCACTCTTAGGACCAGGGCCAAAATACAGTTTAAATCAGAATAGAACAACTTGGCTGGGAACTCTCGTGGCGAGATACAATTGTACTATTGTATATATTTTTGAAAGCTGTCGAATTTTTTTTGTTGTTGTTTTGTTCATGTTCACGTACTTGGGGCGTATAGCACTGTCCATGGCGTTGAGGCAGAAAGAAGTGTTACTGTAGTAACTACAGTATTTTCTTGACACATAAACCACATCAGTTCCTTTGTGACAGTACTGTATATTCCCTGTCACTGTATTATCCAGTGCAGGCAATAATATTGGCAAACCCATGGGGTCACGTGTTATGATGTTGGTTTCACTGATTTCAACGCTAAAACTGTTCCCATGCAGCTCTAACCATAACATTGGCGTTTAAGGAGAAAAACAAAACCATTACTCAGTCGTTTTTATAGATTCATCTATAACAAACAATCCTATAATTATTTATTCGCTTGTCAATAAAATCCACATACAAAATGCATCCATGTATTTGTGTGTACATGTGCTTTTATATGTGTGCTATTGACATAGTGTCTAATGTGAAGGCTCTACCGGCTCTGTCTTTCTCCGGCTCCAGTCATGTCAGAGAACTACATTGTGTTCATTGAACAGCCCATTAAACTGGATCTGCTGAAGTTCATGCTGTACAGAATTCAGGGCAAGAGCTTCCCTAAAGTGATGACGTGGGAGCCAGCGTGCGACACCATCTTCCACTTAGTCAACAGACACACGGGCGAGGTGGGTTATGCCTTTCTACGTTTACATATAACGGAGATGCTCCATGTGTCAGATGATGCGTACGCAGAAATGAACATAAAAGGAACGTTGTGAATAAATCTCGACTTCGGGATTTTTTTATTTTCTTCCACCATTGATTTATTTTGATGAAGTCACACACGATTGGTGCAGCTTCTTCTCAAACCGTAAATTGTTACTTTCAATTTTCTCATCTCATTACACACTGTACCCATACAGAATGCATTATCTAACTTTTACATTATCTTTTTTTTTTGTATGTTGTGGTGGCTGGAGAGCATAAGAAAGTGTACCTCAAAACGTAGGCCTAATGATCACAATGACGTTCACATTATTAAAATGTATAGAATCAGCACACACACATACATGCCCCACGTCTTGGAAAGGTATCTCTTTTGCTTTGTATAATGGTACTAGCCTCAGTGTGACATTTTGATAATTAGATCTGTTCCTTCCTGCTGTGTATTGAATCCCTGTCGTCTCTCCATAAACTTTTTGTACCTTTTACCTGTTTAACTGTCGACAATTTCTGTCGGGGGTCCTGCCTGGTCACGCGACCGCTGCGATAGGCGAGCAAAGTGAGATACTACGGGGCGCCCATGTTCGCGCTGCATCAGATCAATGCTTTTGAGGACAGCGGCTTTCTGGTGATGGACATGTGCTGCGGGGATGACGGGGAGGTCATCGGTGACTTCACGCTGGAGAACCTCCGCCGAGGCCCAGGAGAAGAAATGGACAAGGTGAATGAACAAACAGAGTCGTAAACATTTACATAAATCTGTTCAGGCAGAAAACCACGGGGCTGAATTAGACGCACGCGTGGCAGTTATTCATGGAGCTTGTAGCAGGCTATTACACACAGGGATAACTGCAGGAATTTGTGCTTGCATGCATGCACACAAACAAATATGGATGCTAAATTATGATGCTTCGTCATGATGCTTCATCCTGCTGTATAATGTTTATATATAGGATCAGGTCATTTCTGTCTTTGGCTTTCATGTTTGATCCACTAAAGGTCACAGCGGATGATGTTTCTCCTGTCTCTCTGAACAGTTTTACAACTCACTGTGCAGAAACCTTCCACGGAGATATGTCCTGCCTTTATCTGTGGACCCAGACACCCCAACGGACCAAAACCTTGTCACTCTACACAACTGCACGGCTACTGCTAGAAAGACAGGACCAGGGCAGGTCGGTTTAGAGGGAACAATGTTAATAATGTGCATTGTATATTTCTGATTTCTGATTTGTGGCACAGAATTCTGTGATTAAGGGGGTGAAATGAAAAAAAAAGCCCTATAATTGTGCTGAAGCACGTTCGTTCATTCCCACACACTTTATGCACATTGAACAACTTAAAAAGTCAGAAAAGAAAATGTGATGTTATTTGCAACGAGATAATAACATAACTGAGAGTAGATGAAAATTATTTCAAAGTCCACTATGCCAGGGAACAATTGACATTTAACTACTAAAAGCAGGTGGGGGTGTGTGCGTATGTATATATATATATATATATATATATACTGTACAGCAATTTTCCCCTGGCAGAGTGACGCTACTGGGGTGTTGAAAGAAAAGGGGATGTGTTAGTTGTCATGGCTACTTAGCTGACACTGAGTTCTAGTCAAGTGAGAACAGTATTACTGTATGCAGCCGCTGAAAATCACCTATTTAAGTGCTGCTTGGTATTTGGTAGAAACGCAAGCGCAAGAACTGCTGTAATAGAGTGCATTTGTCTTCAAAGGCTGTCTGTTTTATTCACACCTAATTCCAAGGCTGCATGGAAAAGTATCCATCCGTGTTTTACCTGATACCGGTATTGACTACCAATTGATGGCTACAGTATAGGCACTAGGAGGGGCTATCTGGTACAGCCTTAGAATGGTTTTCATTGTACCTGTCAAATAGGAGGTTCTGTGTCTCTGTGAACAACTGTCATTTTCTTATGTCAAGTGTGGTATGCCTCACGGATCGGTCTTGGAACCAATTTGATTCTATATAAAACAAATTTTGCAATCTGCTGGTTCCCTATTGGAACACATTGAGTTTTTATCATCTTAGAAATATATAAAAAATACGATCCATCATAACTTTTAAAGAAACAGAGGTTAGGCATCTTGCTCAGGGATGCTTACTGATAGATCGGGTCTGTTGGGTATTGAACCTACAACCTTTCAGTTGTGAGTCAACCCTCCGACCCACTAACCTGTCCTTACTATCCTTACCAGTACGTAAGGGTTACTATGTAACCCAATAAACCTACAGTAACATGCTAACTCAGAGTCAGAGAGTCACACGTGTCTCTGTGTTGTGATATTGCAGGTTTATTTAACCCATGAAGAGCTCCATAACGATGAGCTGTTGCAGTATGGAGGTCTTGAGTTCCCTCAGATCAACTATGCCCAGTACAACGGCAGACCCTACCGCTACTTCTACTCCTGTGGATTTGGCCACGTCTTCAGCGACTCCCTGCTCAAGATGGATGTCCACACAAAGGAGTTTAAAGTCTGTAGTCTTCCCACCATTCACTTTTATTCAACTCCAGATTATTCAACACAGATTAATGAAATTTTTTAGCTAGGCCTTGCACTATTAAAGTTACACTGCTCTACTGCAACATAGTGCAACTGAGGAGTGTATGATCCCATAACCCCATATGTCCTTCCCAGGTCACTGTTTGTGTTACGAAACATAACTATGCACAGTGCCTTTGAGCTCTAGGGGGAGAGGACAGAGTGGAATGCGAGCCACTCAGCATTCAGTCTGTGGGAGGAACAGAATAATATTTCTTTTAATATATTTTTGTTAATGTAATTGTAAAAAGTAGTTGTTGTGCAGCTGTAGTTTAATCTTCTTTACTAAGGGCTGCATTTAACTTAGACCGTCTCAATTTAATGAGTAAAGAGTAAATGCTGTCCGGTGCTATTTTCCCTGTCACTAGAACACAAAAAAGAATGCCTAGAGACAGGCTGAACATTGCAGAAACAAGGAGGATGTGAAATCAAATGAAGGGCTACGGACAGCATGTGCAGTCATTTTAGTGTGGAGCATATAATGGAAAAGGTTGCATGTGTCATTCGACTTCAAACATTCCCAAAGTCTTGATTTACAAATGAAGGCAAACATGTAAGGAAGCGTGCACATATGTTTAATAAATGCTTTGAGAGAACATGTCACCTGACACGGACATCCTCTGGGGCTATATTGTATTTCCCACTGTTTCAAGCCTGTCAGCTGAGAAAGTGTACCTCTTTCATGAGTAATCCTCATGAAACTAATGAAAATACAGTAAGATGTTGTTTTTGACACAGATCAGTATGACACATTGATGCTAATATTACATTATGATGTTTGATGAGAAAATTCATACGTTAACACATGTATTGTAGTAACAGTACATACATAGGAATATGAAATATATGAAATACATTGAAATACTACTTTATAATGACAGTGGGTTGGGAGGTTTAGTTTGAGAACAAACCAAAGTAACCTCTGGCTTGTGACACAGCTAAGATACTATAAAGGATGTTTTTGTAATCTGGCCTGTTCAGGTGTGGCGTTATCCTGGCCTTTACCCCTCTGAACCTGTGTTCGTGTCTGCTCCCAATGCAAAAGAGGAGGATGATGGCCTAGTGATGTCGGTCGTTATCACACCCAGAGAAGTGAGTAAACCACTGCAAAAACACACAACCACTTAGATTCCCATCTTCCATTGTGAAAGGTAATAGTTAATATAGCATTTATGATTTCACTGTGTGGCCACTCTGTGTGAAAATATTGGGAGAGAAATATGTATTTTCGTGAGTAAATCAAAAATGTATTTTTATATTCACACTGTGGTGACGGATTGTATTATTATGCACCGAGGAGAAAAATTGGGTTGGATCCCTCAACTATTATTTTTGTTAGAGAGAAGTGTTCCGTGACATTCTTGTAATCTGTTTTAAAGGAAATGAGCACTTTTCTGCTTATTTTGGATGCCAAGACCTTCACAGAGCTGGGAAGAGCAGAAGTCCCTGTCAACATTCCCTATGGGAGCCACGGTGTTTTCAACTACATGGCCTAAACACACCACCATATTCAAACCTTTTTAACCAGCAGCCAACTGCTTCATACACAAACAGATCGATCACTGTTAGTGCCTTTGCATTTAAAAATAAAAAATAAAAATAAATGGTACGACTGAGTGGGACACGTGACCTGCAGATCATGACAGATTTGTGTTCTTCTTGTGAGTTGATTTGTTCAAGCTTGCAACAAGTAAGATTAGGTTGGAACTGTATTCTGCCAATACAGTTGGACTGAGGGCAATACCACTTGGAAAATAACAACACAAGAAGCCCAGCACAGTTCTTTACTGGTATACTGATACAGTCTGTCCTCTATGTGTTCCCGCTCTCTGTAAGTCCCGGAAACATCCTTTGGAGCATTGCCAATTCAGTATCTGCTAAGTCACATGCAGTGTAAATATTGTTTTTCAAAATACTTAAGGTAGGAACAAACTCTTATTGAAACAATTGAGTAAAAGAAGAAATAGACAATCAAGTGAAAAAAAATGTATATTTAAAACTTGAGTGTTTTTGCAATATACAGCCAATGGAAAAGCTATATTCCCAATGCGATCAGAACAGCACTTAGGATACATGAAAATGCATCGGAGAAAATTGAATTTCTGGCAATGTAATGTGATAGAAAATGGACGTTGTCTGAAATGCTTGGAAAACAAATGGATCTAAGCAGTGTATTGCCTCCAGGGAGTCTAGCAGAGGTCACATCCGAAACTTTTTATCAGAGAACAACAGTTTATCAGCCCCAAAACAAAGCTGCCATATACTTAAACACAAAGTTTTTGGTCATATATTTTGTGGAAAATATGATTTTGGTGTTTCAACAGTGGAACATAACAGAATATTACACAGTATAACTTAAATCAGCACACAGTCCTCTCAAATTGCAAAATATTTTTTGGGAAAAGTCCACAAACCTTATGGGCATCTGGTACTAGCTTGAACAGGCTTTATTTATTTTTTGATTTATGTTACCATTTACTACAATTTTTGCTCTCAAATTGATGTAAACTAAACTATCTTAGCTAATGATGACCAGATTGGGGCCATGCAAACAGATTTTTAGATTGGAGATATGCAGTTGTAATGATTAAATGCAAATTAATCTTTAAAATAAACACCCTTTTTTACTTTTGCTTGGTTCATTACATAAAAACGAATAAAGGGATGATAATCATTGTCATTATTGAAACTGATGGAGATAGTATGTTTCATCACGCTGTCTGCACAGGTCAGGCATATTCTCCTAATATGCATGCTGTACAGGTCTCTGAAAGATACACATTAATTAGCCCAGAATTCCTAATCTAATCACTCATGCTTAACTGCTCCGTTATTTATTTATTTATTTTGGAGAAAGTGTGTGTTCCTGCATTCCTGTGTTCTTATGTGTGTGCGTGTGCACGGTGTGCATGTGTCCCCCATGAGATGATCCCAAAACCAGCCTGTTATTAATTACACTTATTTTAAAGTATATACTAAAGTTACATATAGGATGCAGCACTGACAATCAGAATCAAGGATTTATTCATGCCTTTGATGGATAAATGAATTTCATTCACCTTGGTCAAGGCTGGAAGCTGCATACACAATCACAGCTTTTACACTGCATTTATGTATTCAAATGTGCAGGCATACACAGCAAAATAACATTTTACTTGTGCGAGCTGAATGCCCTGTCCCTGGTGACGTTTGACCTCTGTACTCCCTCCCAACGCCATCTGTTGTCTCCCTCGTAGAGATGTGTCTAACCACCGTAAATATTTAGAATGTTCTGTGTTTATAATGACATATTCACCTTATTAAAGACACGGTGTGTTTGTGACAACAGCTCGTGTCTCTTCTCCAGACCTGTCATGGCCTGTATACAATCTTGAGCCATATGGGAGTCCTGCTATTTTGCGAGGAAACAATGCGCATCTGCAATGGTCTTGCTCTGTGTATGTGTGTGTTTGTATAAGTGTGTGTGTGTGTGTGTGTGTGTGTGTGTGTGTGTGCGTGTGTGTGTGCGCGTTATGTGCATGTTAATGTTAATGTGAGAGTGCATGTCTATGCATGCACTTGGGCTGGTTTCTCCTTGCGGGGTCTCTCTAATTGTTCCCGCCAAGAGCTACAGTTACTTTGTGAAGTCAGAGAGCAGCAATTAAATACCCGTGGAGAAGGCTGCATCATGCTATGTCAACAACAGTTAACTCCCACCTTGGCCTGATAGCTTGGCAAAAACAATAAAAATGTCATAGAGAGGAAATACGTCACATAATAATGTGTGGCCTGAATGTGGTCAAACTATGTTTGTCTATTTGTTGGTGCAGTCTCCTTTATGCTGCTGCATGTTTTATAGACTTTACACAGAATGGCACTATGCTGTTTTGTAAAAAACAATGTCTTATTATGATTAGCAGTTCCACTTTAAGTAACTAAGGAAAAACAGGCTGTACTGCCCATTGTAAATAATGTTAGAAACTGGATCCATTCATAGTGGGGGCATCTACAATGGTAACAACTGGGCTATGAGAGAGTCTTCAAACTCTTGTGGGAGATGTGAATCAGCCCATGACAATATGGGCAGAATGAAGATGACGCTGCCATTTTAACAGCAAGCTTTATTCCCTGTTGGTGGAAGCCCGGCTGACAGTCAAACATCATTATGAGCTAGTGGCCTTGCAGTTTGTCACTGTCAGGGCTTCTAAATAGAGACTTTGTTTTCAAGATTTGCAAAGATTTATGGCATTCCAGGCACTATTTAAGCAATGATGCACAGCAAAGTCATTTTGGTTAATGCGAAGCCATTTAAAAAAATGTCAGGCTCTGTGGGTTCTGGACTTGTTTCCTCTGGGCGTAAAAATAATACAAAGCATTGTGCCGTTGCCTAAGTCTTCTGTTCTATGCGAAGAAACACAGATGCGATGTGAAGTGTTAGGAGGATATAACTGAAATGAATGGTGGCATTGTCGTTGCTCTATCAAGTCATCATTGAAAATGCACTTGTGAACCACAATGACTAATGGCCTAATTGGCTTTACCAAAGACTTGGACAGAGGTAACGTGCTGAATAACCAGATTTCTTTGACACGTCTTCCTATGCATTTTGTTGATGTGTTGTGTATGTGTGTGTAAGTGTGTGTATGTGTGAGAGAGAGAGAGAGAGAGAGAGAGAGAAAGAGAGAGAGAGGTGGGGGGAGAAACTATAGTAACTGTACATAAATGTATATTCTTAGCCTACCAGAACATGTGTTAATGTTCATGTGCACAATTGCTAGCCGTCGTTTACATGACGGGATGTTTGAATACCTTATCTGTCGTGCGGTAGACGATATTATTAATCTCTATTTTATTTTATAACAAATAGGAAATCGGCACCGCCCTCTGCTGGTGCACAGAAAGTCGTCTTCATAAACTCATGTGATTCCAGCACACGCATACAGTCTAAAGGAAGCGTACACAGTCAGTCAGAGGCGCGCAGCTTTTGTAGTGTCAACAATTCGATCGGTAGGACTCGTAGGACTTTCAAATTAGTTCCTCTACCTCGTCAATGATTTTGATATAGTCGACAGTTTATTTTACTGAAGTTTGATTGCAAAATAATTTGTTTAGGGACAATCTGTCCAAATCCAAGCTAAGGATGCGGAGAGATCAAGTCGCAGTGAACACAGCTCAAACGGACCCTGAAAACTACCTTTATGGATTGATTGAATGATTGGTTTATACTTTAACCACAGGATGTCTGTTTATTTTTTAGCCTTTACCACCCAAAATTGTCGGATTATTACATAAACGAGGATTGTCGAAGGTGCGTCCGGTAGGCTATTTTTTGGAGTTGGATGAGGATATTCTCATTTTTATAGTTACGCCTGGGTCAACGTTCCGGAGAGGGAAATTACAGCCCTGTTACAAGGTGGAAATAATAGCCCATTTGGATTTCAACTGACCTTTTTGCCGCTGAATCAATAATGAAGTCTATGTGGATTTATATGTACACCCTTCTTCTGTCAATGGGTGAGAATTGAACGTTTTGTGCCATTAATACTCTATAGACATACTGTATGTTTCTACTTAATTCTGGAGTTCTAGCCTATGCCTACTGTACAAGCGCCTGAGTGTAGCAGAATTTATGGGCTAATGAAATAAATTGCTGTTAGACGTTTCTAGTTTTCATTCAGGACTATTTAGAACTTTATTTTTGAAATTGAAATACAGACAATTATAAATACTATAAACAGTTTTTCAGTTATTAATAACGGTTCCCCTGTGAATTAAGCATTAACTGCTTATTTATTCCAACTTTATAAATTATTTCTAGAGACGAGTTTCTTCGGTGGAATGTGAGATAGTAATCATTATTGCCACATAGGCCAATCATCATAATTACCACTATCATCATTATTATTATGCCTACCATCACCTTTATTACAAACTGCATTACCATTATCATCACCGGCTTAATTTTTGTTATGAATATTATTAAGACCAACAATCACGTTGTCGTCATCACCATCTTGTGGGTGTAGTTCAAATTTACAGCTAGTACTTTAAAAAAAATTGTTTTACAATTCTACAAATTAACTTCTTACTCGCTTCATGAAGTGACGTTGATGCGGTCCCACTTCAAAAATATTAAAAGCGACCACAAGGTGGCTCTCATGTCACTTTATAGTTAGGTTTGTTAGAGGCGTTTAAATAAAGACAGGACGTAAGTCTCTGCCCTGTAGATATGTCCTGTTTACTTTCATTACGTAGATGTGAAATAACAACAGTTTTTGTGGAGTTTAAATAGACATTTACTCCAGACTGATTGATTTGTGGATTTAAATGCAAATAGCCTATCAAGTAATACACAAAACTGTCTAATTCCAATTCATAAGACACATTTTTAAGAATGGTTTTGGAGACGTTTCTACCAACTGACTTGTTTTGACAGGCAAACACATGTCTTGTTGGCTTGTTGTAGCCTAACCAGCGGGCACTGCAGTGTATTCAACCAGATAACAATCACGTTACCTGCTGCCTCACATTCTAAGCAATGGCAAACCCACTTTCACACACACACACACAAACACCTACAGTACCATTCTGAAAACCGTTTACTGAAACCCTGTCTTCTCTGTCTGTCCTGCCCACCCAGACCAGGCGGTCGGCTCATGGGGGTCTTTCTCTGCTACAGACACGGTCATCGAGGGCCTCGAGGACACCGGCACAGGCTCCCACGACGGCGCCCATCCAGAGTGGGTGGACTGCGTCCAGGCCAGTGAGAAGTGCAACCAGAACCCACAGTGCAGCTCCCGGTATCGGGTGATGCGCCAGTGCCTGGTGGGCAAGGAGAGGGTCTCCATGCTGGATACCAACAGGGAGTGCCAGGCCGCCCTGGAGGTCCTGATGGAAAGCCCACTGTCCGAGTGCCGCTGCAAGAGAGGCATGAAGAACGAGCTGCAGTGTCTGCAGAGCTACTGGAGCATCCACATGGGTCTCACTGAAGGTAGGAGGAGACAAACGGTTCGACGCTCTCTCCCAGGGTTTGCTCCCTAAAATGGATGCGCATGCTTTTTTAACGCATAAAAGGGCCAATCCATCCATTTTCAATCTGGGCCTCATTTAGCTAAAATGTTTTGGGAGACTTAGTGCGGTGGGACAACTTTTGATTCGCCATATGGTAGAATATAGGCTAGAGAAAGGAGGTCTAGGTCACGAATGGACAGAATTATCCTTTAATAACCATGCATTGAAAAAACATCAATGTTAATGCAATGTTAACAATGAAAAACCTAAAATGTGATAATGTCATGTCATCATCATAGATAGGTTGTTAACATTTGTTTATAGACGATAATGTGTGTTTTTTAAGAAATATCATGGACGAGTAAAGCATTTATGGTGATGCAAGATTTGCATGATGACCAGTTTCAAAGTGGTTTGGTATTCCTAGTTAAGTTTTATTGTGATGTTTGCTTCAGATAAATATTAATATGAAACCCAGAACCTGGTGTACTCTACCAGTCTGTAATTATGTGCTAATTGCAATGACTTAATAGTGTGTCCAATATTATTCGTGTTGACTTGTCTTGATATTATTTCAACCAATTCTAAATACAATCCAACAACACAGATGAAGAATGTGTTTCCCAAGAAGACATAACATACATAGGCTATACACCACTCCCATTTAATGTTTTCCCTTTTCCCCTAATGCCCTCTTAAAAAGATACCCAGAAGTGGCCCCCAATGCAATATATACTGTATGTGTGCTTTCCTGCTTTGCTTTCCTTCCACTCTCTAAGGTAATGGAGCCATAATGGAATTACATTAGGTACACTGTTATAGGACACCTATTGGTTTTCACCTAAAGTGTTCCATATTACCATATTATTAAATTACAACCCTATGGCTCAGTGGCCCTTACGCACTTAGACAAGAGGACACAAAATAGCACTCTTGTTGTAATCTTGAAACCTACTGGTTTATATTTTAATATGTGTGGACAACAATAAAGCATGTTCGATTCCTGGACTGCCACTGTTCCCCCGTCCATCTCGCTGTGCAGCACGACAAGCATTTCTGATTCAGAATGAGACGGCTGTACCAGAAACGATGAGCACACCGCTGCACTACGGCAGGGCCAGAGGGCCTGAATTCAATGACCAACATGCTTGAGACACATGGCACCCAATTACCTGTGATGAAAAATCATCTGCCACTCATGACACAAGTGGCACATTACGTAAGGATGAGTATATAATGTACTCAGCCGCTTTGATGTGGGGACTGCGACGTCTCGCAGCACTGAGGACTCTGAGGGTTTTTGTGATGTGATCCGTGAAGTGATGCGCTGCGCCCAGCCGGCACCAGCTCCACTTCGCCGGGCTCATGGCAGCACGGGGTCCCTGACATGAATTCAAGTGAACCGCGGCGACATGGGCCCTCCCCAGGCCGTCCCCGGTCTTTCCTTTTCCCCTCCTCTGCTCCCCCCCCCCTCCCTCTATCGCTCGCTCTCCATTTCCACTAATGCGTTCTCTTAACATTCTAACGTTTTGAGAATCAGTGCATGCTTTCCTCTCTCTCTATTCACACAATATAATGAATATCTAAATGAATGTATCGGTCAGACATTTTATTTTTGAAAAGCACAAAGCAATCCGTCTTGTTTCAAAGGATAAAGACCTCCTCTGCCTACTGTATGCCGTTTAGAGCACTTGTGTTTCTTTCCTGCTGGTCCCGAAGAATGCTTCACAGTGCCGCCCCGTTTTGGCCGGGGCCGCCCTGGGAGATAAAACCCCCTTTAACGCAGACGAAAAGCTCTTACAGTGCAGCTTTAATCTAATCACGATCCATTGTGCAGTCAACCAGGCTTTTGTTAACTGGAAACAATTCGTGTATAACATCCTCCTCTGGAAACGAACACAAAAGCTGATTCCCAACAGACCTGCCCAAAATTCTACTAAGCCACTATAAAATATAAATCTTTTGTGGACAGAAAAAGAAAGTTTTTACATTTTGCTTGAAAGGTCTTATGGAAGTTTGACTTTTACCTTTCCATAGGTGGTATGGGGAGAGAGAGAGAGTGTGTGTCTTGGGAGGCTACTAGATGGACGGAGACAGGAGAGAGTGCAACCAGTACATATGATTTTTATTGACAGGTTTCATGTAAAAAGCAGGGGCAGTTTACAGGCTTGAATGCAAACTGATTTAGTCAGATTTAGAGGGGGGTCAAGGTACTTTGCAGGGGGAAACCATGAGTCATCACTCAGTAAATGGGATTAAAGCACCATAAACACACACAGTAGTCCTCTTACATGTGTGTGCATGTACAGTAGGTAGTAATATAATGTAAAATACATTAATTACCACTAAAACGTTTTAGTTTGCAATCTATCATACAATATTAATAAATCTTCAAAATTCACTAGTTGCCATTTGCTTCTTCGATTCATTTTCTTTTTTCTTTGATTTTCCATCTTTTAATAGATCATGCATCATTTTGGGACTGTGAAGTCAGTTAACTGAAATTTTTTTTGATGAGGTGGCCTCATTAGCCTATGGTCTAATGGACTAATATCGGATCCTACAAGGAAATTGTCCATGTAGAGTGGCTGCATGCATTTGGAGCTGAGTCATGCCTTGATGACAAGCAAGCATCTCTTGCCCTCTTATTCCTTTTCACATTCACTGTGATAAAAAATAGGTACCACTTAATGCCTGTCTGCACGTCACATGGAAGCTGAGAAGGAAGGTGTAGAGTAATGGCAAATGGCCCTCGAGAGAGATGAGGGCCTCCACTTTAGCTGATAAAAGATCTGAGAAAACGTTCAAAGCCGACAATGTGTTAGGATAATGAAACAGTACCAAGCCATCAACAACATGATGCCAGGTTATGCATTCTTCTTGAACCTTGATCTCATTTGTCTGCCTTTAGGCTACTGTACTGCACTGCTTTGATTGGAGACCTCAGCTAAATGGTGCTATAAAGCCAGTTTTTGAGCTGTCAGTAAGTAGCACTAATGGTGAACAGTTAATTGTGGTTTCTAACAGAAAATGGCAGCTGAATTTAATTCGTCAATGTGGCCGTCCTTGATGGACAATGGGAAGCTTCTGCTCTGAATGGCTCTGTGTCGGTGTGAGGAGTTGAGAGTTAGCTGTTTGAATCTATAAAAGAAGTAATTACGAGGGACGAAACACAGGCCTCTACACTCAGGGATATTGTCTTGGTAGCTGTGGCTCTCTTTCGATAGTGGCTTAAGCCTCAAGCGGCTATCGCCGGCAGGTTTGCAGTGGAATTGTTAATTTAAACAATAAGTTCCACACCTCCCACATACAATGTTTTTGATAGCTTCAGCTGTGAAACCGCCGCCTGAATCACAAAGTAGGAATCAGAATCCTCTTTTGTGTTCGACCTTTTCTGAGCAGTTTAATTAGCTGAGTTAGCTGTGGCTGGGGGGAGACAAAATTGTGAATTCACCCTCTAGTTCATACAAGTCAAACCCATTTTATTGTGAGAGCAGACTGTATCTTTATATGAGATGATTAAAAAAAGGATATGATTTTGTAGAATGATTTATTTTCTTCGTTTTCATGAATGTCAGCATTGTAAAGGTCGCAATGTGAATGTATCACTATACCAAGCTAATACATCTGGTGGGCCGCTAATTCCTAATTCTGTGGGAGTGTCTGCCAACCCCACTCCAAGACTACAGAATGGTAGCAGTCGTAAAAAAAAAAAAGTAAGCGAAATGGAAAAAAGAAAAGACCAGGGATGACAGAAAGATGCAGGAACAGATCAGTGAAGGATGTAGAGAGACAAGCAAAGGAGGAGAGGGCAGGGGAAAGAGAAAGAGAGAGAGAGAGAGGGGGGGGGGGGTTGGAGGCGTTCGTACACAAAGGTACACAGTATTCCTGGGTGAAACCATCATTACTATGAGCAATGGTAGCAGTCACCGTCCATTACCGTAGCCATCCACTGTCATAAGCAGACTTTTTTTTTTTCCTGCCTGGCCTGCGTGTCAAGGGAGAGGGTACGCTGGCTCCCTGCTGAATATTTCCACCCTAATTTCTGCCTCGCCGTGCTGGAAGCGCAGCCCCGGCCCTCGCAGGGTGGCCACTTTATCATCACAGGAAGGGACGTGTCGATAGCTTCTAGACGCGGTCAATAGGGGGCTCTCAATAGCTTCAGGAGGCTCCAGTCACGCTCTTCTAGCCCGTTGCCCCCTTCCCCGTCCCTCGTCCCAAAAAAGTGAAAAAGGATGAGTGAAATATGAGATAGCGGGCGCTGTTTGTCCTCGTAAATCTGTCTAATGATTTCCTATACTGTAACTGATGGGGCCGTGCAACGCCATTTAAACAGGCATCAGACGACTCTCATTCACTGGAAGAGTGGCCGAAGGGAGGCCCGCGGTGTGGCGCTCACAGCGGCCTATTATTGTGGGGATAGTTCACTGCCACTCCATCCTCAGGGTGGTTGAGTGACAGGCCATTCTTGCTCAGTGAATAAAGTCCTGATGTGAGCGTTAGCACTCTCCCTGAAAGGTTGACAGGATTGTGAATGAATGTGCATCGCCAAAGTCAACCGCCAATCCTGACTGCTGTCATCACAGCCATCACCATTTCTCTCTCTCTCTCTCTAGCCCCCCACACCCCCCGACTTCTCTCTAGGAATACATAAAAGAAACTTATTCAAGTACAAGTTTTATCTTTTCTATTTCTATTAACGTTCTATTAACGTATCCCTTTCCCCTTGACTCTATTTTTTAATACAGCTAGAGAAGAAAAGAAGAAAATAAATATAGGATTTGATTACTTACCACATACAACATTTTAAATATTGTTCAAATACTGTGAAGAAATAAAAATGTGTTCATTTTTTGGTTCCAGGAACATACAGATCATAATTTAAATGTATTCAATGTATTCGTTAAAAAAGAAATGGGACATGAAATGTTCTGTCCTCAAGTACTGTGATCCAATATTCTATTCTACGTTTTTTAATTGAGTTTAAAATGTCAATATGCATTCAAAAGCTTAGCAGTTAACTGAATTTGTCCAACAATTCAAAATCAAAAGAAGGTAGGTTTGCTGTGTCCCTTAGTTTATAATTTGTTTTATAAAAGAATAGCCTATGCCGAGTCACTTCAGGGGCAAGACAATGCAAATATTAAATACATGTAAATTAATTCACGTCTCCTCTACAATTACATTTGATTGATAACCAAGCATGGTGGAATTTCAAGTGATCTAATCAATATGGCCTTTGCCTTTTAACCCACTTTAACACTTTTGTTGTATACCTACCCTTTTCCATTTAAACATATAACATAATATTTCAACTTAGAAATTAGGGAAAACACAAAATCAATGTTAAAGATGAACACAATGAGTTGAGTCAGGGGCCCCTTTTCAAAAACAATGAATGGCAGTAATTAATATTGAATGCGCTTGAAGCTATAAATTGTTTGGCAAAGAATGTCACAAAAATCCATGACAGTTTCCACCACCACAGGAGCGTAGCTTCATTGATAATGTATATGAGAGGAATGAGTGATGGTGCCTAACAGCTTTTATAAAACCCCTTATGGCAACAGGGGTGATTCTAACTCCACTTAAGAATAATAGTCCTTTCAGGCTTCAAGTGGGAAAGGGCCAGGTTGTCTGTCTGTGAGCCACACCGGTCATACTCCATACTGTCAGAGCAAATGAAGTCAAACGGAGGTTTAATTACAGTGATAAGCTGTTGCCCTGTGGCTAAAAGCGTCATATCACTAAACAGATGGGAAGTATTTTCTATGAATGCATAATTGGGTCCATGGTGACTGTCAAAGAGTATTTCTTTTGTTGTTGTTCTACATGGCCTCCTGCAGTTTTGTTTCATCCTCAGGGTTTGCGGATGTTATTATGTACTGTATGTTTTGCAATAATGTGAGTCAGCATGGTATGTACTGTAGTGTTGATGTAAATAAGCATTTACTATTCATTTAAAACAGCCACTGCTGGCACAAAAGCAGAAGTAATTGTTGTATTTGGATACGTTGTGAGATCTTAGTTCTGCTGCTTTTCCAATTTCCCAGCTATTAAACATATAACAGACAAATACAGTATGCACACACTTATGGGACAGGCAAACAACATGGAAACGCACACACACACACACACACACACACACACATACATATACACACACACATACTGTAAAGGGAAAGAGGATCCACAGTTGTGCCACCTTTCAATATTTGGGCCGGAAGAATAGCCAGCTATTCTTCTATTGATAGAGATAAGTGATGTTCAACATAAAATCCTGGAGTCGCAATCCTGGAGTTTACACATGCATATGTCTAGATGTGATGTCGTTGACATAGTCTGTTGCAAGATAACTGCATCACAGAATATTATATTATGTGATTATATGGCAATACTGGTTTATCCACATAGGCCTTATTTATTAGAACAGTGTGAAAGTTTATTTTTTTCATCAACTCACATCAAAGCGATATGTGTTAATTTGATTTGCTGATTGTTTTAAAAAAAAATTCCTACAGAGCTGTGTTCTACCAAAGGTTAGAGATTTTCTAATTTGCTGCGGCAGGCATCCAAGATTGTCTTCCAGTAGCCTATCTTCCCCCTGTTTCTGTTGGGATTGGAAAGCAAAGCTATTACACACTGGAGGGTTTGTCTCAAACACACCGAATGGCTATGAATTTTAAATGCAGGATTAAAGCCCACAAAGAAGAAGTCACATGGGGGGAACTCAGTCAGTCGAGTGCTAATTCGATTCCTTTTTTTATTTTATTTTATGTTTTTTTTTTTACAAACAGTGCAAGTGGGGAGGATGCATTGTGTTTCCTTCAGTGGTGCGACAGCTCTCCCAAATCACAGCCCAGGAACAAACATTGGGCAGAATAAAACATAGTTTTAATAAAACATAGTTTTATTCTGCTATATTCTTCTAATTGAATCTCTTTAAAGGTGAAAATTAGTCAGCCTTTCCAACGTTTGGGGAGGGCAAGAAGTGACATTTTAATTTCTCAAGTCTTCTTTTTTTTCTGAATTGGCCACTGATAAAATATAGATAAATTTCTCTTTCTAAAGAGATCTATGAGGCATGTCCTAAAAAACAGCCCTAAAAAACACTCTGAAGGTAATGCACTTAATTCTGATATGTCTGAAAAATAAATCTGTCCACTGTTTACCTATTACTCCCCATCTTATTTCTGCACATTAGTCACACAGTGGGTCTGTTTTTTGTCTGGTTTTTTTTATAGCATCAAACTCTCTGTTCTGCTAAGAACTATGTGTTGGCATGGCCAATGCCATATATTTCAGTGTTATCAACCTCTTGTCAACCTTACTGTTTTCTCAGGTGGGGAGTTCTACAAAACATCCCCGTATGAACCCGTGGCCCCTGTTCGCCACCGTGACGCATTCCGCTTGGCCTCCATCATCTCAGGTAACACTCCATGCATGGTTTTGGTCTTTAACACCCCATGTGCTTTGTCATAGGGGGGTGGGGTGGGGTGGGGTGGGGGGATAAGGATGTATGGGATATGTAGGCGGAAAAAGTATGTTTCCACGCCTCAGCTGTGGTCGGATGGAGGAATGGAGGTTCCTTTGGGATAAATAACAACACAACAGTTCAAAGAGGCCTTTGCAGACAACTTATTTTTATTTCACAGAAATTCCACCGCCATAGCCTTTAAACGAATGGGGTGTTTATCTTTTGATCTGTCTTGAAGCACACCAGAGGGGTTTCGCGGTGAGGTAAACCAAGCAATCCCAATATACTACCCTGCATTTTTCCCATCCATTGATTTTGCCTTCAGTTTGATTTCCTATTTGGTTGACTAATTAAACAGCCTCCCTGTCGTTAGGAGTACTATAGGTGGTGATTTAATTTATTTGTTAATACCATCAGGGCATTACTAATCAATGCACACATCTTATTATGAGACACAGTTACAGTACAATGGCTCATGCAGTTAGAGGCTGGTCGTAAAAATGGGTGTGAATGGATAAATAAACGCGGCCTGTCCACTGCCAGATCTGCAGGCCAGCTTTGCTTGAAAACCCGGTGGTTTCCTTTCATCCAGTTCCAGACAGAAATTGCCTAGGGATGTTCCTTTTCCTTTTTTGCCAAAACCAATGTGCACACGCTGAAGACAACATAGATTACTTTTTTTCTTGGCTGATGTAGCTTTCTCTGTTTTATATCTGGGAGATACAGGGAAGACATAATCCCGTTAGTTTGAAGTCAGCTGTGCATCACTTGATTTTAACATGCTTGTTTGATGTTCTGAAAGAAAAAGAACAGAGACAAAGTTTTGATTTATAATGACTAGCCATCTCCATTAACTTCAAATTTTGACCTGGACCTAATTTTCTTCCAAATGAATGTTTCTGACCAAACAACCATGTCCTGGGGTATTTGTAGAGTGTTAACATTACAGACTTGTAGGACATGTTTTGAGTAAGTTAAAGATCATTTCGTCGATAGGCCAATCTATGGAGTCTCAACAGCGGAGCTTTCCACAACTCTAAACAGAATTGTTTGATTCGATTTTGGTTAGAAGCATCACCACAGATAGAGGAGATAGGAAAAAAACAAGGCCCTGGTCAACATTTGACGGAATTCCCCCTTAAGTGCATATTTAGTAATCACAGAGTACAATCACAATTGTATACCCCTGTCCAAGTGACAGCACATGGGTAATGCACATGAAACATGGTGTGGTTTACCTAGGTATATTAAGACGCAACAAGGGACTCATTACTGTATCCATTTGGCTTTAACTGTTTCCACCGTTCTCTCTGAGGTGAAATATTGGATTTACTCTCCGAAATCTATTTTGCCACAAGCTTTCCTCATTATTTATCATACAGTATCTGAGGACGGGGTAATTGATGATGGCTCTGTGAGAAAACCACAGGAAAACAGATAAGTAATTACACAGTGATTTTATAGAAATATTTCTCCCTTCGACTACCAAAGCACATAAAAATCTTTCATAATCACGTCTATAAATTGATGTTAAATTGTAAAGAGGCTCAGGGAATATAATCTTCTTCAGATGATGAGGACAGGGGAATGTATTCTCACCAAGGGGAAAGGTGAAAAATGTAAAAAAATAAATCCTGAAGTGTTCTTATTCTGGAAGAAGATAAGGGACAAAACTGATATATAACTGATAAAATAAACTGTATCCACTCACAACTTAACGGAAAATATAGAAAGTCTGCTGCCTCAAGTCATGCATACCATGGAAAATGTGTTTTGGGTTTTTTGGCTACCAGGTGCAGTTACATTTCAATAGCTCTTTCTTAAAATCAATACTAAATTGCTTGTAAAGGATGTGGGTTTGTTGCAAAGAATCCTTTCACCACAAACAAAAGAGCCTTATCGAAATGAACACCATATTATACCCACAACATGCCAATATATCATTGCCAGTAATTTATATTATGCTCTATGTCGTGGAAATTTAGATATTTCCCTAGGGAGAAAGTGAATCCACAAATGAGTAACTGACAAACTGATGTCTTTTACAGTATTTATTTAACAATGAGGGAAACAACAGAGAAGTACTTTAAAGAAAGAATTAAATAAAACAGCTGGACCAGACAACTACCCTCTAGGGCAGGTATTACCGTCTGGCCCCGAACCTAGGCATTGCATCATCAATTAAACAGTTCAGATCCTCCAGCCGGGGGGGAGGACGGATCCTCCCCTGATCTCAGGAACACAACAGGTCCCGCTCCAACCTTGAGTTGTGACGCACGACCTGGAAGGGAGCAGCTACAAACCTAATCTGCTAGTCTAGCCAACACTAGCGTCGCCGTTAGAACCCCGTCTAGCCCAAACACTACATGTCAGGCCGACCCACTAGCAACAAGAGAGAGAGAGAGAGTCAAGTATTCCTACCATGATAACTAAACATACTAAACATACCATTTTCTGCCCTCACACTCTACACTATGTGAAATGTATTCTGTTCCTCTGACCCAGTGTTGAACTAATTAACTTATTAGGTACAGAGGGCAGCATAGTGTGTGGCGTGCAGGAGTCCCTCAAGGAATTGAGTTTGACACCCTTTAGTTAGACCCTGTAACTTTGCACTAAGGCCCTCACCTCTCAGCACAATGTGCCCAATATCCAATTAAATCTAGTAAGCCATTTATAAAGCTCGAAGGAAAGGATCAAAGCAACAGCCGTGCTCAGCATGCTGTGAAAATTTTCAACATTATTATGTTGGCCTCATGACAATTACTATTACTAACTCGAACACGGAGGTGTCTCGCGTATCCTCTGAGTTGGGTTAGTTGTATTTGTTTTCTATGTGTTTGTAATGTACATGTAATGTACAACAGTGAGGGTATATGTGTTTATGCTTGTGGTTATGCCCTCCTGTTGATTAGGTTGCTATGTAACATTATGGAAAACAAACTTTATCGGTTTACCCTCAAATTAGCCCAATTTCAGCATGACTCTGTATGAATTAGTAATGAGAGCTGTTGTGAGGCCCATATTAAAGCAGCCCTTTGTTACAGTCAGCATTTTTTAACACGTGTGGATTAAAACTTTTGAGAATTACCCCCTGAACAGGGGCGTGGCGAGGTTCATCATTAATTTTTTGTTAGTACAATTACTCATACTCACACAGTGACACAGTGAAAACACCATGATCCCATAATCCTAATTACACACACACACACACACACATACACACACACACACACACACACACATACCACATGACAAACAAACAAACAAACACACTTTGCAGCTTGACGGTGAAGTATTTAAGTGCTTTTACTGTAACAGTCCTCCACCATCCCAAACCATGCTACTACTATACCTAAACTCACTATTCATACTACTCATCGTTTTGCTCTCTCTCTCTTTCTTTCTCTCTCTCTTTCTTCTTTGCACTTTCTATATTCTGCCAATAATTTTGCACTCAAGGGCAGAGCTCTGAAGATCCTTTGAAAAATAACATTTCATAAACTCCGTTGATGACGTGCGCACGGCTCTCACATGCGCAGTCTGGCCGAGGGAGATTCGGCCTTGGACCCGCCGTAGCTGGTCCCTTCCAGTCCATGCCCCCCCACCCCTCTCCTGCGCACCACGGCCCCCCGGGAAGCCCCCACTGTGACACGGGGCACAGAGCTAATGACTGATGAGCTCTCTGACACGGAAATGCTTGACATGCTCCTCAGGGTCCGGACTAAAGACTTCCCTAACAAGCGCTCACATGCTCACCCAGGGCCGTATTAAATCCAAACTTTGGCACCTTTCCTAATTACTGAGAACATACCCGCAGCCAAGAGCCTCCCTCTAACCTGGACTGAACTCCCCTCTGCAGCGCAGCATCCCTGGAGTGAGGGATGATATATGAAATGCAGAATTCAAATAAGGCTGGGGGAGAGCAATTACCGGGGAAGGAAGATCCCTTACCCTTAAAAAAAGACGCTAAAATCCAGATACTGTGTACGTGAATGGTTTTTCCACTCCTTGTTTGCACATACTCTCTTTTTCTCTCTCTCTCTCTCTCTCTCTCTCTCTCTCTCTCTCTCTCTCTCTCTCTCTCTCTCTCTCTCTCTCTCTCTCTTTTCTCTTACTCTCTCTCTCTAGAGGAGAGAGGAGAAAGAAGGTGGGAACGGGGAGGTTTTACAGTTATGTAATAATTGTCTCTCAATCTTTCTCGCTCTCTCTCTTTCCACCGGTTGGCTGTGCTCGGTGTGTTATACTGTACGTGTGAAATTAATACATGGATGGAAATTGTTTTCATTACAATGCCGTCATCAGGGTCTAGTTCATAGCACCCGTGGAGGAGGGGACCTAGTTAAAAACCTATTTACCCTCTAAATCAAACAACAGGTTAACAGAAAGAGGATAAACGCACTCCTAACTGTTGTCGACACGAGCTGTACCTACACAACCCCATTATGTTCTGTGCTCTGGGCGCAACGCAGAAAAAACGTTTAATCCGTTTTTTATTTTGTTTTAGTAACAATTATATTAGTAATATCCTTCCAAACTATGGCTAGCATAGATACAGAGGATGTATCAATACAGAACACTTAAATGAGCTGAATGAATGAGCTAAATGACCTTTAGATACAGCACTGCACTATGTATAATAAGAGGGGTTATGAGACTTGCCGCCCTAAAGTCAATATCTGACTACAGATGACACATCCCATATTTATTGATGCTGATTGTGAGGCTCTTGTCATCCAGCCATCCATCTATCCAGCCTTCCTCTTGCCCATTATGCAGAAGACAAGGCAGTGTGGTAAATAGATATGTGGACTGAGAGCTGTTGATTGCATCGCTGATCAGCCAAGATAATTATTCTGAGGGAGAGTTCCCCCTTACTTCGTGAATGGCTGGGTTAATTGAAAGCTCTCCAGCACGTCTCAGTGAGTGTCCATCCAATCTGTTAGTTGGGAGTCTCATTTCATCTCTGTGTCTTTCCATGATCTGGCACCGTAATCAACTCCTCAAGGCTCCCCTTCCCCTTAAAGCCTTTTTCCATCTTTAAAAGTCTCTTAGCATCAGCTTATCAACCGCTTTCATCCTTGCATTATAGCAGGCCGCGTGTTTGCTGAAAACCTTCATCATAATGCACTTGGAAAATCAATTATTACTCTGTAATATAATCCTGCATATTTCCCCTCCCATCACTGTTGTCTTCCATCTGCTGTTTGCGTGCCCTCCTGTTGAAGTGTGACACGTCACAGCCATCGCGAGGGCTTCGCGTCTTATATTCGCCTCAGGACATCTTTTTGGTCTGAGCGCCGAATCCAATCTCAGCTCCCCAATCAGAGGTAGTAAAAAGTCGTCTGTAGCTCCTGCCTGAAAGAAGAAAAAAACTAGCATCAGCCCTGCTTGGTCAGATAAATCTTAGTAGCTCATCCTTCTCCTATTTTCCTTTCATCCTGGATCTCCCCAGTGGCCCACATTAGAGACTGCAGATGGCCAGGGGAGATTTAGGAGCGGCAATCCATCAATGTTATGTAGCTTGGTGGTGCTGGACAGCCATCTTGCTGACCTCCCCTCCAGCTGGACCATGCAGGCCCCCTTCAGGCCTTCTTCAGCCAGGCTTGGCCCACTTTAGGAAAACTTTGGCCCCATCTTTATCCGCTTCAAGCCCAAGGCAAAAGTCAGATCTTTATTTGATTTCAGTCTAGTTTGAGTATAAACCAGCTTGTGCTGTCTACCATTAAAGACCACCTGGGACAGATTGCTCTTTGACCCCTTAAAAGGGCATGCTTCTTGTCCCATAATTGATTCATTTAAATTGTTTAGGAAAGGTTTTTTGCTTTCGTTTTACTTATCATTTTCCCTCTTCCTCTGAGAATGCAAGTACATACAGTCTGGCTTGCTAGTTTAACTTGCTAGCTCAAGGTCAACGGATGAACAGACATGAAATGTTTATGTTGTTATTATTTGAATAAAGCATGTGAAATGCTTCCTGTTGGCCTGGAGACAAACACAGATGCAGCAGGCAACACTATTAAAAAAACACTAGATTGTCACAGAACTCAGAACGTGTGTCTGAAAAGGCTGCTTGGTTATCTGAGTGTCTGCAACATTGAACCTTGATACATACAATAAAAACCTTGGCTAACCGAAAACTAGTGTTTTATTTATCGGAGATGCAATCGTGATATTCCCCTTCTATTTTTCACTGGCAGTGGGCTTGGGTTTATCTCACAGGATCTAAAACCACGGTGTCATTTATTTTGGGGTTTGTTTATTTTTTGCCTGCTGCGACGCGAAGTGTCGGTTCTATGTATCCCCATTTCTAGGATTGATAATGTGCGATACACCACTTGGAAACAATACCGTGTCTCCAGCACTCCCCTGTAAAATAAATGGTCCTCTTCCTGCTTCGGGCTGTCTGATAGACACAGAGTGAGATTGGTTCTGTTGAATAAGAGATGAATCTCCCTGGGTGTCACCATGCCGCACGACCTCTGAAATATCATTATCTACAGGGGAGGAAGGTTAACTTTTCTAATATAGCCTGAATACAAGAGAGAGCATGTGACGACAGAACGTGATCCTGTTTTATTACTGGTATATCTCAGGAACAGGTGTGAGTCTTTACTACTGCAGCGTACACACAGTATCCCAGAGAACACCAAAATATACAAAGTACACACACCTAATGACATAATCTGTTTTCCGCAAATATGGTGCGAAGCCCAAGGGCATGCAATGTTTCACTTTGTGATTACACCACAGAGGGGGAAAAAGGAATCTTAATGATGTACTTGAACTAAGCTGTAGATGTCTTGTACCACACAACATGTATTTAGCTCCAAGTCCTTCAACTGAGCGTTTTGTGTGGATGTGGATACAGTATTTAGCATTGTTGGCCAGCATTAACATCAATATATGCGTACAGAGATGTCAGTCACCCTTCTGTCAATATTCTGCCAAGGTTGCTCCTCGCCGTCTTCAATGAGCTTCCATGTTCTAGTTCATTACACTTAGAAATAATAAATACAGGGCAAAACAAAGCACTAGTGTCAGTCAAGTGTAACCTAACATTTATTGATTTCATGACTCGTGGTTTAATGATTCTATTTCAATAAAATGCAACACATCACATAACATACCACACTTATACTGCTATAATCTTTAATCTTCAGCCAATCCATAGTGTAAAGCATCCAATTTGGAATCACACCTTAATTCATTCATATTTAACTCAAGGTCTGAGGTAGGGCAAATTAATTATTCAGAAAGAATCGATGTCGGCCAGCTCCAGAAATCTCTCCCGTGACTTACTGTTGGTTGGAGAAAGAGAAGGATAGATGCTATTGAACATCCTTCTTCAGTGTACAAGTCTACCGTTTGCCATGAACTTTCCATCAAGGTGTGTGGCGCAAATGTCATTTCTTCTGACAGTGCAAAAGTCATTTTTGCCTACTCTCAACTTTATCAATTTATGATGCGGGTTCAAGGCAGCGCTAGATATTAATTCAGCTGTCACAATTATATATGTTGTCCTGATAGCATTATTAATATTGTTCTTCAACAACAACGCTAAGCTGTCAACACATTCATTTATAAGTTAATAGACATAATTATTTCTATTTGTATTTCCAGCCCATTTCCTGCTGTGTTCTAAACCTTGGGGCTGTGAGGCTGTTATTCTCTCTGTCTATTCTCTCTCTGCTTTCGTTTTTATTGTAGCAAACCAAATGAAATCACCCAGTTTTTTCCCCATTTTCTCCTCCCTCTGTCATGGCTGTGCACAGCGGCTCCAAAAGGCTTTCAGTGCCCGGACACCGACAAGAACTGCAACCGCTGTCTTGACGCGGCCAAGGCCTGCAACTTCAACAGCACGTGCAAGAAGCAGCGCTCGCTCTACATCGCCACCTGCAACAAGAAGGACCCCAACAAGGGCGAGTCGTGTGTCAGGAAGCGCTGCCACAAGGCTCTGAGGCAGTTCCTGGACCGCGTGCCCACCGAGTACAGCTACCGGCTGCTGTTCTGCCCCTGCCAGCACGAGGGCTGCTCAGAGAGGCGCAGGCAGACCATCGTGCCTGAGTGCTCCTTTAACGACAAGGTGAAACCCAACTGTCTGGAGCTCAGGAGGGTCTGCCGCCAGGACCCACTGTGCAGGTAAACTGACAAGAAAGGTGTGTGTGTGTGTGTGTGTGTGTGTGTGTGTGTGTGTGTGTGTGTGTGTGTGTGTGTGTGTG
>JAODLI010002175.1:0-10713 GCA_027575585.1 Percopsis omiscomaycus
CAGCAGCTTGCCATAGATCTGGCTCCCAATCATCAGGGTCTTGCGCAAGTTGGCCACTCTAATTGACAGGCACAGGGCACCATTTTTTGGACTGATCACAGCCATGTCACTGAATGTAATGGTCTTGGCTCTCTTTTTAGGTAAAGACATTTTTGCCAGGATAACTCCACACAGGAAGCATTCAATAATGGCTCCAACGACGGACTGAATAGTAAGTAGTGCCACAGCACCTGGGCAGAAAGGTGTGATGGCTCGCAAACCATAACCAATGGTCATCTGGGTTTCCACGGAGAAGAGGAACGCAGATGTGAGCCCAAAAACATTGATCACACATGGTGTGTGGTTATTAGGGGGGTTCTGCCATAATAGGTCTTCGTTGTTGCGGGCAATCCAGTACCACAGGAGGCCAAATATGAACCAACTTAGGGTGAATGAGGCAATGAAAACAAAGAGGACAAAACGCCATCGGATCTCCACAAAGGTGGTCCAGAAGTCCGCAAGAAAAGCAAAGTGGCTTCTATACTTCACATTACCAAATTCAATGTTGCAGTGACCATCTTTGGTCACCAGTCTGGATCTGTGAATCCTTCTCTCAGCTTGTCGGCCCTGAATGAACCTCTTGAAGAGACCAGGCATTGTCTATTTGTCTATCAGAGAATATAAAAGTAATATTTCAGTGTAAAAAATTAATTGCAAACCATATAAAACACAATACCCCAACATAACCAGCCATCATTACTAAATACGAAACGTCTTGAAATGGGTTAAGACATGATATTTGAATGTCTTGACGTATACTTCAGAGACATCTGAGACAATAGTCTTTTACAATAGCTTATATTGTGAAAATGTAAACGTGTGAAATGTTTTTTAAGGCTTAACAATATAGAGCATTTGTGAAAATGTAGATAGGTTATATACATTTTAGGTGTACTATCAACCTATTGTAGTGTCACTCCTTCAAAATGTGTTTCAAATGTGCAGTCTAACAAAATAAATTCCATTAATAACCAGTAACTTTGTTTAGTGAAGAATACATATATTTAGGTACATCTACTGAGATATACATAAGTCGTTTTTAAGTTTAGCATGCACACTTAATAGATGGATAGACATATAATCTATTTTATATTCACAGTAACATTTAAAGTACAGTAAGCTCTAAAATATGATTTTCAGAATTAAGTTCTTAAATGTTATTGCTATTATTTCACAATGCTTTTATCTAGGTTAATTTAAAAATATTTCACTAACACACTCAACTCTAAATTTCACTTGTATAAATCTTGAATTAATTAATAAAAATTGCGTCACACAGCCCACATGGGCCTATCAGCCCATATTTATTACTACTACCACTACTACTACTATTACTATATACTACTGCTATTATCATTATTATTATTATTGCTGTTATTATCATTTATTTTAATATGATAGAGCATAAGCTCTTATGCTCTATAATAATTTTGAATGTAAAAAGTTTCGGTGTTCACTTGTGTCTTGCCTTGACCTAAAACATTGCCTATTGTGTTCATTCAGGTTTTATATCCAAATCTAACATTGCGTTATTCCCTCAGTCAAACTCACCTCCTATAGAATACTTGATTGATTTCTAGGAGGGTAATACAAACATCAGGGAGGTCCAAGTTGTGTGATATCTTCGTTAAGTCCCAGTTATTCCCAGTCCCAGGCACAGTTTATTTTTTGTAATTCTTTCTTAGCCTTGTATACTAACAATTGGAACAGCATGTTTTCCCTGCACTGCACTGACGTTTTCTGAGGCATGTGCACTAACACCTGTATGCATTTATATAGTCATTGTTTAGTGTATTGCAATGATTCAGGTATTTCCACCCCTGCTATGTGGAGCTGTATTTAGCCCACAGAAGCCTAGCACTACGGGTCATGTGACAAGTGACCTCCTCCCACACCCCATATTATTGTACATACTATTACGCTGTGTAACTCATACCAGCTATTTTAGAGATCAGGAATAAGGAATGTGTTATTATTTACTGCAGACATGCACCAATGCGCACACACTCACAAACACATTTGACTGTCACCCGTGAATCATTGAAGACAAAAGTCACTACATTCAGTGGTTTGGAAATCCAGTGCATTATATAGTGCTTTTGGCTCCTTAGGTCGAACTAAACTGGTAATCCAAGCCCACGAGAAGCAATTTATCACATGTTCCAATGTTCAGATTAAGTTTGCACATGCACATAATCAAGTGTGCTGTATAATATCCTCCTTGGTTTTTTTTGCAAGCAAGTTCATGCATTTATATGGGAAATATGTATGTCATGACTGATGTCATGTAGCTCATGCAAAAGCAACCTCTGCGTTTGCACTTAATTACACCAATATTGTGTTTGTGAAACAGATAAAAGATCGCTAATTGTATTTTTGCGGTGTCTGAACAACCAGGAAATGCCCTACGGTAGTCTAGTGAAACTAATGAGGAGCATTCAAGTTGTAGTCTTACATGTTCAATCAAGGGATACTAAAAACATTTCTTATCAGCGAATCGGTTAATCAAACAAACTTTGTGCTTGTGAAACTGTTGTGCACGTAGAAATCTGACACGCTGACATGCGAGTGACAAGTCTAAGACGAATTCGTATATGTGGGAGTGTGGGCGTGGTTTAGCCCTGTCTGTTTGTGGGAGGGAATGTTTGGAGGTGTGCTTCACAGGACTGGGGTACAGGTGTGGGTCATTATTAATCTCCTGTCTCCCTTTTTAATGGAGGAGTGAGCACAGCTCAGGAGAGAAACTCCAGTAGACGTGATACCTGGTGGCATGAGAGCAGGCAGTTTTGAATGATTAGTCATCTTTTGTCTCCACTTTCCCAAAAGTGTTTATTAGACTTAACCAAAAGACAGCCTGTTGTTCGAGTCTTTACTAAAGTAATTTCCACAACAATTACTTCTTTTGTCTTTTTCATCAATTTTTCTATTAATAATCAATGAACCACTTGGGATAATGTTTACAGAATAATAATAATTTGGAACTCCTATTCCCTGTAGGACACAGGAATTGAGTTAGTTTGAAGCCTTAACTGTAGGTGCCAATCCTATCCCTAGTGCATGC
This sequence comes from Percopsis omiscomaycus, assembly GCA_027575585.1. Taxonomy (NCBI): domain Eukaryota; kingdom Metazoa; phylum Chordata; class Actinopteri; order Percopsiformes; family Percopsidae; genus Percopsis; species Percopsis omiscomaycus. The sequence goes on from JAODLI010002175.1 coordinate 3,101, forward strand.
AGTCTCTGTATCAATTATTGATACTGGTTCTGTAAAAACCTATTTTAAATTTTCTCCAATTTGACAAAAATACAATCAACATGACAAGCTCCTATATTTAGAGTAACTTGTGCACAATTTGGTAAAGTCATAAGTGCATAAGCATCACGCAGATTAATCACTTCCTCACTACTCTGCTCTGGTGTGGTGTGATCATTTTAGAGTAAAATTAACTAAGGCAATCTCTAGTTGCCCTCTCCCCGTTAATATTTGCTACAAGGGTCAACTAAACTTAGCTGACGTGAGAATGACCTGAGAATCACCTCTAGGTGCAGACCTTGAAAAGAATGCACCATGTTCTCATCAAGCAATCCTAAAATAATTTGGATAATAAAGTATATTTTTCCAACATTGTGCATGGAAGGCAAAGCAAAAATCCCATATAACTGCAAAGCTCCTGCAGGAAAGGTCAGCTGACTAAGGAGGTGGTGTGTTGCTAGCACAAACATGATCTGCATAGAAGAGTCATGATCCCACAAGTCAACATTTGACAATGCTTAAGAGCATCTAGATAAGTCAGAGACCTTTTGAACCAAGTTCTGTGGACTGATGAAGTTAAAATTAAACCCTTTATGCACAATCACAAAAGGTACATTTTGACCCTTTTAGTCCCTAGACAGACAAATCATGGAAAATCTGTGGGTAGATCTTTAACATGCTGTGTCTAAAAGAGAGCCCAAACGACCAGCCCAAGCCCGGGTCGTGGCTCTGTCAAGACAGAACCACTCCCATATCTTCCACATACCAGGAAGGTACCTAAAAGGGCTATGTGACCCCCTCACATAAATTAATACATACTAGTTAACTCCCAACTACAGAAGTTAACCAGCAACAACTTAATCTGGAGACTTGATCTAAAAACCAACTCGGTGGAGGCACGGACCACAGCAGGTTCTGCTGGGTACCCTGTGACCTCTTACTTTCACCTGGTGAGCTAAGCGAGTAGTTCCCACACCCTCTCTCTCGTACCGTGAAGTGATAGTGATACAAAGACTCTTCTCTTGTCTAATCAAATACAAAAGTTTTTTTGTCAGCTATATGAATTAATGTCAGGAAATGTGATAGCGTGAAACAATTAACTGGAAAGTCCATTATAGACCGTCATAGATCGCCTGGACAAGAAACTTGATCCGGTTGGGCTCAGCAGCTCTGTCCAGGTAACCTTCCTTTCAATAGTGTTGTCCCATCTGGTCGAGGCCAGACCAGACCATTGTATTAGGTGAGCTTCCTCTCAATTTGCTCTTCCAGGCGACCTTCCCATGGGACTGTCAACTCCAGCAGCACGATGACTAATAATGAATGTGTCAAGCTGTCTTATTAAAGACAGACAGTACAGTCGAATTATCCACAGGAAAAGCAGTAGAAGGAGGAGGTCTTGGCTTTGATCAATAATTCTGTAAACAGCGTCCATTAAAAAACACAGCCGGGGGCCAAACCATTGTCAGGTTTGTATTCTTGCGTTGCGATATACTGGCCCAATCGTCCCAATTATCTAGGGATTCATTCAGAGCGTGGGCTAGATCTCCTCTATCTAATCCTAGCATCTTAATTATTTTACACTTATTTCATGATGTTCCATAATCCGCTGCCACAGTCTCCCTAGAGGGTCAAGGGGTAGGCGGTAGCAGGGGCTACACTGTAACTAAGATGTAACCACGGACACCAACTCAATGCAGGAAGCACATGAAGACATCTCATAGGCTGTCTGCCACATCGTCATAGTGATAATACCTTATCGTATTCTGCTTCTATTCTCTGTCTCTCTCTCCCTCTTTCTCTCTTTTTTTTCCCACTTATTTTTCCCATATTTGGTATTTTTATCTATGACGATGATCTATCTCTTTCTCAGAGAGAAAACACGTAGCCAAGCAGACTTTTATTGTGTTGCAGAGTAATATGAATGTATAACATTAACGCCAGTGCCAGTGCTGCTGCCGTTGTCCTTGAGCAAGGCACTGGCACTAAATGATATATTTATCCAAGAATCCAATGTGTCAGGGTTTAGATTCATACTTTTATCGAAAAATTGGGATATTAATTTTAATTAAATATTTGTTTTTGAAATATGTTTCCCCAATAAATTACCAAGAGGGCAATGAGCTTGCATATAGGTGCAAACATCTCTCATATATTTAGAACTGAACCTTTACTTCTAGTTAACTTCCTCTATACAGCAGTTAACCTGCCTCCTTTCATTTTCTATTGTGCTTCCTGTGCTGTATATCTGCAAATTGCTCTCTGTTCAGCTCTCTTTGTCACTTGGTCTCTCTATATCTGTGTTTTTTTTCTCTGCCTGTGCCTTGACTTTATATCTATTTTTAAAACCCTGAGGGCCTTTTCTTCAACTGCAGTTTTAAAGCAATTGATTACACCGTGCTCCACTTCACCATCCTCTCTCTCTCTCTCTCTCTCTCTCTCTCTCTCTCTCTCTCTCTCTCTGCCTCCCCCCGTTTTTTACTCTTCTGAGCATATTCCACTCTGCCTTTGCCCGCAGAGAGGCATGCGCACGCACACACACAAACACACGTATGAGGGACCGTTCCAGCGAGACAAGAGGTCCAGGCTCTACGTTGAAGTGAGCGTGCGTGCGTGCGTGCGTGCGTGCGTTGCATTGTGGTGGTGGGGGGCGTTTATTAGATGTGGAAGAGACACATTCACATGCTCTCTCTCTCTCTCTCTCTCTCTCTCTCTCTCTCTCTCTCTCTCTCTGTCGTATTCAGAAGCTCTCGCACGACAGCAGCGGTGTAGAGAGAGCTGTGGGCAGAGGAGAGCTGGGTGGCAGGCAGCAGGAGGCAGGAGGACTACCGCTGAACAAAAGACAGAGGAGGAGCGCCGCTAGAGGAGCAGCTGTGAGATGCTTCGACGGCAGCCTGGCCGCTACCACTGCAGAGACCTGAAGGTAAGCCTGACGCCCGGAGAGCAGGGAGAAAGAAGATGGGGGGGGGGGGGGTTGAAGAAACAAATGAAGAGGATTTGAGGGGGGGGGGTGTTGTAAAGCTGCTACCGCCGTGGCTTGTTTTCAAAGCTGGCTGCTCCGTGCTCCGTGCTCCCTGCTCCGTGCTCCCTGCTCCCTGCTCCCTGCTCCCTGCTCCCTGCTCCCTGCTCCCTGCTCCCTGCTCCCTGCTCCCTGCTCCGTGCGTGTCTGCCGGCAGCATCGTGTTCTGTCTTTCCATCCCTTGTTTTACTGCACAGACACACAAGCCCATCAGGAGAGCACGACCTGATCCAAAGTGCTATGGGAGTACGAGCTGTACGCTTGTGCAGAGAGAGAGAGAGAGAGAGAGAGAGAGAGAGAGAGTGAGAGTGTGGGGGCTCAAGAGCGAGAGATAAGAGCTAACAAAATAGATAGCGTGCGAGAGAGTGACAAAATAAGGCAGCAGGAGAGAGAGAGAGAGAGAGAGAGAGAGAGACAGAGAGAGAGAGAGAGAGACAGAGAGATCGGGAGAAAAGAGCATGCAAGCGAGCAGAGATTGCAGCTCCATAAAAGTGGCTCCATCACCAGTATGTTATCTCATCACCTTCCCGACTCTACATCCTATTTCACTGATGTCTCTGCAGCTATAGATCATGTCTGTGCCTTAGCCTGCCCTCACAGCGGGGGCAGGGGGGAAGCACAGCGCCAGTGATAAGGGATAAGCATGGAAATGCCAGATTCCCCTTCAGGTTCGCTTTACTCGTGTTGCGCTGCCACACTATCACCTGGCACGCCGCACGCCGAGGTAGGCCCGCGTCTCGTGTACCATGCCCTCAATGACAGGCCCACACTTTGATTCTCTGAGGGCAATGCGGGAGTTTTACGACAGAAAGCTCTACAGCAAATGCATGCTTCCGTGTGTGCGCGTGTGTGCGTGTGTGTGCATGTGTGTTTGTGTGTGCGCGCGTGTGTGTGTGTGTGCGTGCGTGCGTGTGTGTGTGTGTGGAGGAGGGGAAGTTGCCAACCAGCAAGACACGGCACAGCATGTCTCTGCTTTCCCACATTTCCACACAATAACAGTGGGATATAGAGGCAAGGGGATGAGAGGGGGGGGGGGGGTTGGATACAAGCTGTACAAGCGGGTCGCCTCCAGCCTTTTGTCACTGGAATATTTGAGACAAAATACCAAAAGCATCATGAGCCAATCATTTGTACTGATCACCTCCAAGCGCTCGTCCTCCATGCGCTGTGGACCGCTGCTGCTTGGGTGAGGTTCTGACGTGGGCTACAGTTGTCTGCTGCTGGGCACCAGAACATACGGTAGCACGCGCCTTGACTTGTGGCGGTAAAACTTTGATGGCACTGCAGTGGCCTTTGCTGCCATATTAACCAGCTACTGGATGGGGTCGGGATGGTGCACTGGCACTGTGCAGTTTCTGTTTAATGCGTTTCCTTTGGCAGAATGGTGAGGAATAACCGAGGAAAGGAAGGGACTATATACATGAAAACCACCTTTATACTAGCACACTGCTAGCACTACTTTGGCATACAATGAAGCACAAAGTGCCGTCAGCTAGGAGTAATTTGCGCACACATTAAGTGCTGCGTAAAAAACAATCTTTTCACTTTAGACTACTCCTACCTTGAGCTGGTTGATCTATGAATGACCATTTGGTGGTTGCAGGGGAGAACGAAAGCTCCAGGTATGTATTATCTTCTGATACATTGCTCTTTGATCTTAATAACGGCACTATCGGTGTCTCTGCGACGCTGCAATTAGTTTTTCCACTGTTCCTGACGATGTCCTCGCATGCCTCACACGTGCACAAAAAATAGGTAACATTCAGTTAGATCTAAGGAGCCATTTAAATAAGATTACACTGTGAATTATTAATTGGAGCTGTTTATGCGTTGCGTCTCTGGGGTAGGAAGGGAGCTCCCAGTGCTCTCCTATCAAACTGGCACATTTGTGTCAAGAGCTTAGTGGAGCATGAAGAATTGTGCGAGCAAAAATATTTTATATATTCTATATAAACTTTAATTAACATCAATTGTGGACAGGCCTGTGTGGATTGAGACCCATTTTCCCGCAATGCTGAATAAATATATTTTTAAAAACAAAATATTGTCATTCAAGTTATATAAGCTCCTCCATTGTTGTGGTGAAACTTTTTCTATAACTGGTTTGGCAAGTGCATCCAAAAATATAATATTTCTTTTAGCATAGTCAGAAAGAAAATCATCCAACGCTATTTATTTATTCCCTCATAAATCTGTGACTATTGCACATTCAAAGCCTTGTGTTTATTGCATTTAATAGATTCACCTTCAATGTTTACGTAGGAGATTTACGGCTCTGACTATCCCAGCTTCCTGCTACAGTAATGACCTCACCATGCGTGTGTGACACCCATAGCTGTCAGACATCGAAGGTGGATGGTGGTGCAGCAAACACACATTTACCTTTGTGATAAATACGTCCAGTTTCCAGGGGTGACGGCTGAAAAGATCAGCCTCTTAGCCCTTAAATCCACCTCCACATCCTGAACACGCATTCACACACAAACGGTACAACCCCAAGTCTTAGTTCTTTCACTCTATAGAGGGCCTCTTGTTGTCTTGCTAATGTAAAGATTAGCACTGCTAATATTTCATCAGCTCCGTGACATGTCTGGCGAAGTGTTCTCTACATTAATTGCAGGTAACCAGATTAGGGTAATTGGATTGTCAATGTAGTAAAGCTATAATTTGTTACTGATCCTTCCTAATTATATGGCACTTCAATCAGAAATACGTTTAAGGTTGTGAAGGTTACATTTGGATGTCCCGTACCTAACAGTGATGAGGCATGCTAATTGGTTGTTACTTGCTTTGAGGTCATAATGGTCTCTCCTCTTATCGACTTTAAGAGTCGCTGCCTTGTTGTGCAGAATTACTTTCTGGCTGTACAACCTTAGTGCCTGCGAGGCCCTTTAACTGGAGGTCTTTTCATTTAGAGAAGATCCCACTGTTATTCATGGGGATTGTTTTGGGAAGCATGTTAGAAGATAGCTAAAGTGCGTTCGTCTAGTGTTGATAAGCATTCAGTTGATAAGCATTCACATCGGGTCAGGTGAGGCTACATTGTTCAAGCCTGTTACTGTATGGGTTAATCACATAAACATTTTCCATATCTCAGCATTAGGGCCCTAGTTTCCCGTCAAGCCACAAGCGGAGGCGCACGGTGCACGTCGATCTAACGTGTTGGCTAATACTTTTTTGCTAATTTCAGGACGGCAATATCACACTATAGGACAACATGACCTTACATTGACTGGAAGCCATGGTTGAGCTTTGAGTGAAGTGTGTAATTGGTAATTAATGCAGTCTAATTCATATGTAGTTAGAGGACATGTCTCCGAGGGTGTTTCAGTTTTTGCATAACCATCCATGAAGCATGACGGTCTGTCCCCCACAGGGAAGCACATCCCCAGCCTTGTTCAGCCCTGGAGAGAAAGGCACGTATGGTTAAGGAGACTCTGGCCTGTAACAGCATAGGCTACAGCATGCATACAGTATACAACAGTGTACATACAAACTATTTTTTGTATTCCATTATTTATTCCAGAGCATGCGCATGTGTTTTAAGTGCCTGTTCGAGTTGCAGCTGCCAGATACAATCTATCAACGTAGCTGCTGGCCATTAGGACCAGAAAAATGTACAGTAGATTTAAACACTCAGCTAACAAACAACCCAATCTCTTGGGTTTTAAACAGCCATAGGTCAGAAGCCCACATCTGTAACCTGAAGATGTAACCTTCCTTCTTGGCACTCCTCTCCAGAGTGAGAGAAAAGCAGAGACATGTAATATAGATTCACATCAACCCAGATCGGTTTTGGACGCAGGGCAATCTATCCGGCAGGATTCACAATACATTATATATGCAGTCCAATGAGTAATGGATTATTTATGTTGTTTTAGGGCATATGTCAGGATGCTTGAAGTTATTTTTTAAGCGTAGACAAGGCTTTCGAAAATGCTGTGTACTTCTGTTTAATCAAAAGCCCTTGAAATCTTGTAGCATTGAGCCCTCATGCCATGGAAAAGAACAAACACATGTACAATAGGCTGCTGTTGAGCGATATGATTAGGTTCAGAGCGGTGAATTACACTAGCTAGCTAGGAGAGCTATACTGCTCATAATAAAGGGGCAGCATGGTCTAGTGGTCTAGGTGTGGGACTCCCAGCCGGAAGGCCGTGGGTTCGAGTTGACCTACCTATAAGCATCCATGAGCAAGATGCCTAACCCCTATCTGCTCCATGTAATAGCACCATGTAATAGGGTAAGTTGCTTTGGATAAAAGCGTCCGCTAAATGACCTAATTGTCATTGTAATTGTAATTCTAGTCCCCACTTCTTCTGTGTTCTGTTGACTTGCTTGTCTGCTAGCATGGAGAGATGGAAAGTCATTGAGCACATCACAATGAAAGCCCACCAGAATCAACCGATAAAAATAATAAGAAACAGGGTGTTGGACAGTGTCTGTCCTCTCCTTAACCCGTCAACCACCCCAACCCAGGCCAAGCACACTCCCCATCCCAACCTGTGCTCTCTCTCTCTCTCTCTCTCTCTCTCTCTCTCTCTCTCTCTCTCTCTCTCTCTCTCTCTCTCTCTCTCTC
>JAODLI010002176.1:0-10711 GCA_027575585.1 Percopsis omiscomaycus
CACACACACACACACACACACACACACACACACACACACACACACACACACACACACACACACACACACAGCAACACCCAATTAGTGGGTACATCAATGGTTTAGTGGTTCTCTTAATTCACTCATTGACAAAGCTTGAGGATGGGAGCACTTTTTTTCCTCAGAGAGTCTCTATGTAATGAGCCCTTGGATATTCAAAAAGCTTTTAAGATTTTGAGACCAAATTATTAAATTAAACTTCATGACTGAGTACATGTAGTAGTGTCTTACTTTTACTAATTTACATTTTCATAATAATTTTCAAAATGATTGAGATTTTTGCTTGTGAGAAAATTGCATGTGCACTATATTTTAAAAGGGATTGCTGCTGAATATGAGCTTTTTTTTAACGTTTTTAACGTTTTTGCTTTTGTTGTTTTTATTAATTGAAGCTAGTCCAATCATCTGCTAATGATTTGATTGACACCTATTAGCACCACCTCTATGCAGAGTGTAACAAATCATTGATGTCTTAGAAGGCTATTCATTTGAAGGCACTGTAAAAACTTTAGTGAATGTTGTGAAACAATGAGGGAAAAAGGGAATGACTCATCTACAGAAGTGGACCATCATTTTGACACCCCTACTGACTAATCATCTAGTCACTACAAAACAACAGATTATTTTAAGGTCGTACAAACTGTCTGTATCTTCTGCTTTTGTTAAATACAGCATAGCACTCTTGGCACTGAACTGCATGAATGCAGTAACTAGAATAGCTGTAATCATTCACACAGTGTATAGTATGTACAAATAATTTATTACAGATAGTAAAAATAATTTCACTACAAAATCATTTGATAAAGTTTGAAAAACCAATAAGGTTTAGTAGGAGCATCTATATTTGGCTGTAATTGTAAATGAACGCCCAGGCGATGTAATTGGTTTATATACAGAGTAAAAAACAATGGAGAAAAACACAACATTATCATTAGTGCTGTCAGGATTTTCTGCTGCATGATGATGCATTAGGAATGATTGCTGCTGTTTTGGATCATTGAAAGCAAAAATATATTTAATTGATAGTCTTTGTTATTCAATTTTCTCTTCATTTACACACAAGAGAGGGTAAGTGGGAGTGAACAGGATGCAGGCTAGAGTAAACACATTTGAAACGAGTATATAGACAAAGGCTGCCTTATGCTGTAGCACATAATGAGTGATTGCATGGAACACAACAAAGAGTGTATTTTTAGGGGGGTTCATTGAGAAATATTGTCATGGTGATAGAGTGAAAATAACCACAATGATATTGTGCATTGATTTATTATTATTTTTGGTTACATTAAGCTCTTAATGGGAATATTATTTACTGGATATGGTAAATGGATCTTGATATAAACCCGTAATGGCTACCTATTATCACCAGTCCAGTCACAACACTGTCGTGGATAAAATATTGATAACATACAAAGCTCATAATTAGATGTTACAGTTGAGACACTTTTCCTATAGGCACACCTCAAATATAATTTTATCTTTTCAAACACAATACACACAAGATAGTTTCGATGGAATACAGTGCAACACTGTTTTAATTACCAGGTATTCCTTTAGATTTAAAATGATGGGGTAACTATAAATTTTAAGTGCAGGCTGTCAGCTTTAATTTAAGGCTGACAGCCTAAAAAGATGCTTTCAAAGATGCTTTCATTTTTCTGTCAAGATTTACGTATCTTGACAGATTATTACCTTCCAGAAATACCTCTTACGGGATACTGTTACTGTTATTTATGATTTCACTTGAATACACTGAAAAAATAAGGCGACACGTTTAACTTTAAGTTGAATAAATATATACTTTAAAGTCAGCTGAAAATATTTTTTTACAGTGCAGATCGAAGTATTGCAAACGCTGTACAGATTAAAGATTACATTTTGAAGTGCTAAAAGAAAAAAGGTCAGTTCACAACAGTGATTTTATCACCAGTAAAGTAATACAGGGGGAAACCTGACTATAGATACACAGGTAAAGAGACGTCATAATAATTGAAAAGATCAGTGTCTGGTGTCTGGTCATCTAATGAAATTGGAAATTTGATAACCATGGGAGTCCAATCTGTCCTTATGAAGGGCTGATAATGGGTTGAATTGAGGGACAGGATCAATATGTCACTCTGTAGACCAGCATTGAAGAGCTAGCTGCCTAATAAACTCGATTGGAATAGGAAATATGGGTCTCTTCAATAAGGTGATCCTGATACCATTGATGTATTATTATCCAAAATACTCACTGTTTATGTTTGTACCTCAATTGTTTAGGGGCAAGGTAGAGAATGGTGTGAGCCTAGGAGGGGGAAGAGTAGAGATGCCAGCCACTCAGAGCATGCACCCTATGAGTTCCAAATTAAAACAATGATAGTTTTAACCACAAAAGCAATTACCAACAATAATCGAGGAGTGTCCCTTTAAGGTTAGCATGATGATGTGGAGTCCCATGTGTGCAGGTGAACAGGTCCTTTGTTTAGCAGGTAGTGACAACCACAAACTACACACACGCTCTCAAGGCACCAAGGCAATTTAGGGGTGAACTGTATCCACAGACCAGCTCTGACCCCAACATATAACAACAGAAAGACAGTTGAGCTGAAAAGGTAGCGCCGAGGGACATTATTAATGTGCGTTGACTTGGGGGAATGTCGGTGCACTTGCTGATTATTGATGCTGAAGTTGCATTAGTATTCAAATTGCAGTTGTTCCAAAGGCAAAGAAACCATCAAGCTGTTGCAAGACATGCGCTTAGAGCTTTTTGAAAGCCACGAAAGGCTTTCTGAATGTAGACGAATTGCTTGATTTAAGGGAGAAATATACTAACTTTAATAACGGTTATTTCTTGACCAAAGTACAGTATTCGTTCAAACCACTACAATTATACTTCACAACTTCACTGTAAAATTATCTCCTGTAATGAATAAGAAATATTTTCTTATGGACAGAGATGAAGTAACAAGAGTGTGCATGGCTCAGCAACTAAGTACGTTCTGTGTAAGTCGGGGGGGTAAGGGGGGTTGAGGGGTGGGGGTTGACTAGAGACTCAAAGTCTCCAGAGGTCCTTTGATGTTTAATGTAATGAAACAGATAAAGGTTATATTCCTTTAAAAGCCTGCTGGGAGAAGGTGGTCCCACTTAGTAGCCCTTAACTGTTAGGTTCGGTGGTGTGATTATCTTAACTCAGATGTGGCTCAGTTGTGAATTGTTAAACAAATGGTACCTCATTAAAAGATCCAAAACATCCCCTAAAAGAGTATGTGTGCATGCGTGCGTGCTTGTTTGGGGGGCGGGGGTTGCAAAAATGTCTTGGTTACATAGAGGTAGTTGCATGTTGATAATGGCATCTTAACATACGTTATTTTTAGACTGTCTTAGATTTCTTATAATTTATGGTAGGGTGTAGGGTGAGGGGTAGAGAGTTGTGTGGGTCTGTAAGTATGAACAGAGAGGAGTGCCAGCCACTCAGCATTCAGGTGCCGGAGGGGTGCACTCTGAATTGTAGGTCCATATCGTACCATCACAATATTATTAAAATGATTAGGCTAAGGGTTCCCTTGATAAAGATGTGCGAAAAGGCTGTATATTAAACACCTGTAGCTCTACTGGGCAAAAAATGTATGCCCATTTATGTATGGCACTACAGAACTGTAGGTGAAACTCAAACAAACAAGCACACCATTGATTAAATTGCCCTATCACGTACACAGATCCAACTGTTACTCCTCTCGGAACATTAATATAAAACAAAAAGGTGATTCATTAACTGTGTAAACCTTATGCAATATTCATCATTAATATTTGGATACTTCAAATCTGTATGAACTGTCTCCCCCTCTCACTCTTTTAAAGGTTGCCTTGTTTGAGGAGGAGATCTTTGCTGTCCATTGGTGTGGAGTTAAAAGTCAAAATTTTGACTTACTTGTATACTTACATACTTCTATGCTTACATTATATTATATAATTTAGTTATACTTTGACTTCTAGCAAAGCTATTTTGAATTGCTTGTCTGGCATGTTTGCAGATTGTGTATTCCACGGACACCTCTGATCACCAGGGAGTCGGTCAAGAGCGAGTCAGTACACCGGTCCACTCCGTTTTGTAGTGGTTTGATGATGGTGGGAGGATGGTGTACTTGTCACGCCCACTGCTCAAGCCTCCTCTCCTTAGCCTCTGTTCTTCCCCCCCCTGTCCCCCATGTGTGTGTCGGTCTGTGTTCTCTCCCCAGGTATGTTTGCTCATCCATTTTGAAATGGATGGAGAAAGAATTGAAGATGTTTTGGGTTATGGTGGGCGGCACTTGAAAGAGCTTTTGGTTGTTAATGGACAGGTCTGAAACCGTTTAAGCACAATGGGAGCTGCGGCCAATCTGCTCATCAGCCTACTGCTACATAGACCTGCTTCCGCCTCTGACTACCATGTAGTCTTGTTCCCACTCACTTTGCTAAACTATTCCTCTGCTGATTTCCTGTTGCTGAACCCTGTCTCCATCTCCCCGCAGCCTGTTCCCGTTTCCTCATCTACCCGGATCCCTTTTCCTTCCCTCTTCAACAAAAGTTGACAAAAGTGCTGTACAATCAGGACTAGCCTAAACCATAAAAAACAATAAAACATCAAGACCAGTTTAGATAACAGAAGGACAGAAAATACTAAAAACAAAGAAACCATAAGAAAAAGAAAAACAACTTTCATACTGAATTAAAAGCAGGGGAATAGAGGTGTGTGTTTTAGAAGGGATTTAAAAACAGGCCGTGTAGGGGCCAGTCTAAAATGTAAAGGCAACATGTTCCAGATTTTGGGGGCTAGAACTGAAAAGGCACATATGGTTCCAGGGAAAGACAAGCCAATAGGCACCACTGGGTCTCGATATCAGAACTTCAGTTTTACTCTCATTAAAGTTAAAAAGAATTATGGCCACCCAGGCTTTGATATCCTTAAGACAGTCCAAGTTAGTGGTTCTAATATCTGTTAATATCTGTCAGTTTCAAAGGCAGGTCGATTTGAGTGTCATCTGCATAACAATGGAACGAGATGCCATATTTTCTTAAAATTTACCCTAGGGGGAGCATATAAAGTGAAAAAGGGGTTGGCCCGAGAATAGACCCCTAAGGGACAGAAAAACGTCCATCAGAGACCTGAACCACTCTAGTGCAGTACCTATGATACCCACACAATGTTCCAGGCGAGAGATGAGGATACTATGGTCTACTGTATCAAATGCAGCTGTGAAATCTAAAAGCAAAAGAATACCAGAATCCCCAGAATCTGTAGCCACTGGACTGTAACACAATTCAATTGTACGAGTACAAATTTCTCAAAATTTTTGGAAAGAAACAGGAGTTTAGAAATTGGCTTAAAGTGGAGAGGACTGCTGTGTCTAAATTTGAATTTTTGATCAGGGATTGCACTACTGCATGCTTAAACTGTTCTGGTACAACACCTGAAGTGAGACTGCTATTTATAATTATTTGGATGTTTGGTCCAATAGTCTGTTAAATCTCATTAATAATACCAGGGGGAACACCATCTGTGGGACAGCCTGAAGGTTTCATACGATAAATAATTTCCTTTAGCATGAAAAGAGACACTGGCTCAAACTGGTTGAAAGCACTAGAGAGAAAAACAGTGGCGTATGGATCATCAAAAGGACAACAAAAAAGTGGAGACATTTTTCACAGGTTTCCAAAGAAACATCAAGACACACAGATTGTGGGATATGAAGAATGGTATTAATGGTGCTAAAAAAAAATTGGTTTATGATTTTTCTTTTATATAATACCATCTGACAGCATGGTAGTGTCATTTAACCATGTTTAGGTTTGGAACACATAATTTTAAATGGAGTGTATCCAGGATGTTTTGGCAGGTGGAACAAAATTGAGGATAACTCCTCACTCAGTATTAAAACAAAACAGGGACCCTGAAGGAGTCTCAACAGCATTTTTAACAGCAGCTTTGCTAGTTGGTTTGAAACTATCAAAGACACATTGTATCGGGTGTAAGATAGAAACCCATGTGTTTGTAGTAAATATATAGATTTTCTTGCAATATGGAACCACGCCACTCTTTGCGCTTACAATTTGGTCTGCTAAAAGGAAATATTTACGTGCTTTTCCACTGCAGGAACTTAAGGGCACTTCCTAGGTGACGCTAACGTTTACAGTAACGGCCCCCTCATTGGCCCGTTCAGCCTTTCTGTTTCCATTGTGGTGCTCGAACTATGTACCTACAACGTTGCCTTTGGTCTTTGATCGCAACGTAAATTCCGAGCATGACAACATCTTTATATATTTCTCCAGCAGCAGCACACCAGCATCAACATTAGATTGTTAAACCAGAGATTTTCCAGATAACGTTAGGATTACATCGAGTCGACAGTTGAATGTTGCTCTAGAGTTGCTAAAAATTTAATGGCTTCATGGCAGCTGTACTTACTTGATAAATTAAAATAATGGCGCTTGTTGTTGTCTTCCACTCACATCGCCTTTAACCGATAAGCACTGAGCCCTTCTAGCAGTTTTCAGGGCCGCTCAGAAGTATCTACCCCAGAGTAGGTACTTCTTTCTGCCCCGAAAATGGCCCAGAATGAGACCCTACAGGGTTGGTTCCTGCAGCGGAAAACTGTATTTTGGTGCCAGCCCCTCTAAAACGACCTGCAAGTTCCTGCAGTGGAAAAGGGTTAGACATTTTGCGTTGAATGACGCTTTAAGATAAGCCAGGCATGTCGCCCATCCGTCTACCAGCCTTCAATCTTCTCTCAGGATCAGTTACTAAAAAAATGCATACTTCTCATGCATGCGTTCATTTTCCATCAATGCAGAAGAACGTTGTACTTGATATCTTATACAACCTACAATGCTCTACTCTCATATAGACAAATTACTTTCAACTTTATTACGGTGCAATGAAATGAATTTTTTTTAGCCGAGCCTGGCCTTTCCTTGGCTTGACATTTATCTTCCACTGAGGCGGCTGAAGGAAAGGAGGTCCTCTATCCTCTACCAGGTGCTCTATCCCCTGCTCCCCTTGTCTCTATCAATCAAGGACTAAGCACTAAGGCATCCTCAAAACATCCTCCAAGGCCTCCATGCGTCTTGTGTGGCCTTACAAAGGGCACAGGAATTTTGAATTCATGGCATTTCTGCCAACAAGCCAGACCACGAGAAGCATGTGAAATCCTTTTGTTTTGCCCCTGCCAAGAAGAGTGCAGGGGCAAAACAAGGCTTAGTCCTACTCCAAGCCCCAGAGTTGGCATACCTGTAAGCATCCTTGATCAAGATGCCTTAACCCCTATCTGCTCAATGTAAGTCGCTTTGGATAAAAGCGTTTGAAACTCATGCATGCCCCTCCCACACCTGGTGCTGTGCAACCCCGGGGGGTATCTTCATACAACCAAGGAGTGTGCCTTTAATAGGACCAAGGCCAAATTCAACCAGAACTGAAATCAATAAAAAAAGATTATTTTTGAAAAAGATTTCACAGGTTACAAAAACAGTACCTTTGAGACGGAGTAATATTTACAAAATAGATGCCCTTCATCAATTTGAAGAAAATCTTTCACCGACAAACATCATTGTGTATAGCTGCCAGGTTATGCTGTTTAAAGCCTCACAGTGGATCTTTTATGACAGCTGTAAGTGAGTAAGGCAGTGAAGACGAATGCCACTTAAATTGGAAATGCTGAAAGAGCAGTGAAGGGCTAAATGTCCTCACAAGGGCTTTAGAGAAAGTACTGCCACATTGGTACAGTGTGGCCTTGAGGCGATGCTGATCTTCGATTTAAGTAATTCTTTTTTAATTTAAGGCAGCCTCCTAAAAGTGTCTTTTCCAAGAGGGATCTGGGAGACTAAAGATTACCTAACTCACTTCCTTTGACTACATGCTATTCTAGCCTAAACACCTTTAGCAAGACATGAATGACAACAGCATTTTATTGAGGAATGCAAAACAACAGATTGCCGTATATGGAGCATCTGTTTTACAAAAGAGGAATCATACTAATCATTCTCTAAGTGGTTGACATTAATTAATTATTAATTATGATTGAAAGATACATGATACTTTGCCCGTATTCATAAATATATTTGCCTGAGTTAAATAATAGACTCTTAAAACCCAATTTCCACTGACGCAATAGCAATCAAACTCTAATATAGTGTAGCTGAGAACGGCAGCCACAATGGAGGGACATTACTAACAGAGGCGCCAAGCAACAGAGCTGTAGATCTATTAATCTCCCCTTTCCCTATGTTTTATTATCATGCGTGTGAGCTATTGTTGCAAGGGGAATTCAATTTGACGAGCAAGTCTGTTGCCTTACTAGTAAGGTGATGAGAGCACATTTGTTTGCCTTGCCCACAAGACACACACACATACACATACACACACACACACACACACACACACACACACCGTGACTTGCTCATTGAAGTGCTTCGAGCGAGCAGCTTTCTCTGGAGATAAAGTTGTATAGACATGTAGCGCGAGACATTATTTACACAGATGAGGGGTTGGACGGCCCACTGATCAATGGTGTCACCAAACTGCTTACAGCTCACTGAACTAAGAAGTCACAAAGCATTTTGACATCTACTGTGTGCATGTACACACATACTAATGCATTTTTTGATATTTTTGTTCCTCTTGATTCTGGAACATTTTGAGAGAGTGTGACAGTAGAATCAGATAATATTTTGCCTGTTTTTGTTGGTATAATGCAGTGTCAGTGTCTGAACTGTTGAATAGGTCATTTCCTGCCCGCAGACTCAGATGTCCCCCATTATTCTGTTTGGAGGACAGGTTTCCAAAGCAACTTTGTATTTCATGCTAGCAAGGTCAGCCCTTGAGCCCATTAGGATGATGCTAAAGTTGAAAAAAATATCCATTGGGATGGTATAGGGCAGGTGTGCGCATGTGTCTCTTATCAAGGTGGAGTTGGTTCTGTGATGTCTGAAATATTGTAAGTCCTTTAAATATCATATTATTGTGTACACCTAGTCGGCTATATGTCGACACAGAAGGCTTTTAAATTATTGGATGTTAGCTTTGGGTAAATAAATCCTGCCTGAAAAGGTTTTTGATACAGATTTAACTTTTTAGAGAACATTTTGTCTGTATTTTAATTAAAACAAAAATAAAGATTCTATGTGATCGAAGACAGCCATTTACATGAATATACAGTGCTACAGTCACAAGCTTTTATTTGTTGCTTTACTCCCTACACTAACAAGCACCCCTGTTCCGCTGAAGTCATTTAAATAGAGCCAGCACAGCACTTAACAAAATTTGTATTTAGTTAGACTCGATTCCTTCATTATCACCAACCTTCCCACCACTAGCAACCGCCATTTTGTTAATTATCGCTGCCACCTGCTATCACTTCTGAAATCCCTCTATTCTGCAAGTCAAGTGCAAACCATCTGACTACATGATAAACTGCAATCATTTTGCTTCACTTGTAAAGGATGATAACAAATATCACTCAGGACTCCAATCCTGCCTAGAAAGGATTCTGTATGGAATATTCTAGAAGTGTGTTTTTTAAAGTGTGTCATTAATCTAGGGCTGTGAACAGAGGCAATTTCCAGATCATGCACATTTCTTGAGTGTTTATTAAAGCTTTTCTTCTAAACTTCAAACAGTTCTTAAACTATTATATGATTTAGCATAACATGTATTGTTAGTCAACTATTTTATCAACTTTCGATTACGTCTTCTTCTGAGAATCTTTGATGAACAGACAGGCATCAGGATTGAGGTTCAACATTGTTCAAGATTCTTAAATAATGAGATGCTTGTTTCCCCAAAAACTGATATATCAGACATGACAAAATTTTAGATACAGGTTGTTCAAGCATAGACTATATAGACTATTGCTTATATTGTATACATCAATGGTTGAAACTATGCCAACATATGCCAAAATTAGTATATGTTTTCTATAAAAAATATATAAATAACAATACAACAATGCAGAATTTGGTGCAGGTAATCCTTTAAATACGGTGATTTGTATTTATATTAAATCAGGTTATTTGATTTCACATTTTTACTCTTATTTACAATAATGAGATGTTAATGTTCACTACAAGATTAGAATGGATTTTTGTAGCATGAAATACAGTATGTAGTTATACTCTATGGTTTTCATTGCTTATTCGTTTGTCGAGACAGCTTCCTTCTGTCTTTCCTCTGGTTTCCCTGCTGTTTTGGCTAAAGTTGAGTGACATGAATGTTTTAGAAGGTCAAGCAGACACAGCATATGTTATGCTTTGCTGGAAAAAAATGTGTCTTGTTTATAATTTCTGATGGAGAGTTTGTGAGAAGGCGCAATACATGCATTCCAGATCATCCTATGGAGAGGTTGATTAAAACGGCCGCAGCACTTGCATAATCATTGTGGACGCATCTTAACCAGCATGAACTGATCCACTTCAAAACAACGGAGGAAGGGACTAGCATTTTAATTGTATGCTAGCCCATTCGATGTACAATACATGAATGCATGGAGATGGCGGTATCATAAGTGCTCACAAAGGTTTCTGTGTTTGTTCAGGGTTTTTGATTCAAAGACACATACTAATTAGAGGACTACTTTCTAAACCATTTAATTAATTCATAAGAATTTAAAATGTAGACATATGGACAAATGTAAAATACTCAGTTTAATATTATTATATATAT
>JAODLI010002177.1:0-10711 GCA_027575585.1 Percopsis omiscomaycus
AGGGGTTAGGCATCTTGCTCAAGGATGCTTACAGGTAGGCCAACTCTGGGGCTCGAACCCACGACCTTCCGGCTGGGTCGGAACACCTAGACTACTAGACTGTCCTGCCTGCCAAGGTGTTTTACACGATGCATTAGCAGAGACAGCAAACTTGTCTTTGTGCTAGTGTGCAACGCGTACCTTCAAATTGACGCATGTTGTGTGGTTACATGTACTGTATGTATACAGTAAGTGTGCATAGTTGTGTATCTGTGTAGTTGTGTATCTGAATTATTATACCTGTGATAAGGGATGTCAGCAAACATTTTGGGCAAATATGAGGCATATCTGTGACTGTGTAACTGTATGGTTACATAGTATGGTATACCCAAGTCTGCCATTGTGTATTTATGTTTTTTAAACATAGATTTAAACACCCTAAACTACTTTGTTAACAAGACATTTAGTTTTTTGCACATTTTACTGTAACAAGCCATTACAAAAACATTATACTGAACATGTTATGCCTGCAGGAATACATTATTTTATAGATGGAATAATAAACAAACAGGAATAATCTTTGTACACATTTATATTGTATTGTAGGATATTGCGAACGCTATATGGTGAAATGCATCGTATCGTGAGCCAAGTACATCATCCCACCCATAATGTCGGCCCCTTACAGCGTGAAAAACAGTAAGCTGGCCCTTTGGTTAAAAAGTTTGAGGACTATAGGGTTTTGGAATTTGGTAAATAGGTCCCTCGCCTTAGGACCAAGGTGCAAAATGAAATAACAGTAAACATAAATACATAAAGTGAACATGCTATCTTGCTGGCTCTACAGTATGTCTTAAAGCCAGCTCCTTAATACTTAGTAACTGTACACAACGTAAGACATCGCTTTGGATGAAAGCGCCTGCTAAATGACCTGTAATATAACTGTACGCAATCTTATACATGCGTGATGCATACAAACTAGCATGCCTCCACACACCCATACACACTGTTTCTGTCCCCGAATGACAGCAGCAGCCATGGAATTGTGGATCATTAAAATCCTCACATGGCAAAGTACACACCCCTGACTGATCTTCACAGGATGCTGAGTTTGGCTTCTGACTCTTCAGCAGGAAAAACGCATAATGCCATTCCCTGGCACTCTCAGGAGATACTGACTTGAGCTGAGCTAATGGTTATTTTATTAACTGACCCCTGCTGTGTCATGTGCCTTCACCTTCGTTGACTCAACAGGGAGAAAACATGGTTATTCAATATAAGAGGAATACACACATTTATTTACACATAAATATGGGGGGAACAACATGTGGATGTGTGATAGAATTCTCAGAAACCACTGTCAGCTTTCATATCAATGTCCCAGGTGCTGCTCTTGTGATTAACACAACCTTGGATGGCTAGTACAGTGTTTCTTTGTTTTAACAATGGTCAGCTGTTCTCCAGTAAATTTCCCTTCATGGACAGTATCAGCTAAAGGGTCAGTGTTTCTGCCTTTCTAGGGCGTTGCTAGCAGATGTCTAAAGCATCTTTTAATTTCCTCCCCTTTTATGAACTATATAATCAAAAAATGTAACCACAGGATTTTTGAAGAACTCGTTGCAAGCGTCTGGCCATTGCTGTTTTCTTCCATGCAAATGCATTAAAGAATTCTTATAGACAACTTGGGGTTTCTCTTTGCTGAAAACTTTTCCTTACTGACTTATTCTGCAGTACAAAACCTTTCTGAAATGCTGATTGGCTGATTGATTGATTGATTGGTTAGCTTACCACACCTACTTACTGGCTGCATTTTCTGCTTGCACCCAACATGGTTGACACACATTAACACACATATAGGTCAGTATAGATCTCATCCCATTTCACGCAGTGCTGATGTTGAGTGCTGAACTCAACACAAACTAAAGGTTTACTCAATAGCAATTACCTCATGTCTTTCCATGGCCAATGAGGAATTTTGTAGGTTAATAAGGTTGACCTGGCTCTTATGCCAGCATGTAGAAGTAAGTAATAGCACCAACTGTAATTTACTTTGCTGCAATCAAAGCTATTTAATGGGCCAGATATTTGATAGGCATTAGTAATAAATACTCGCTGTATACAGTTTACAGCTACAACACAAATCTGCAGTATGCTTTAGGTTTTAAAAATGTGCTATTCATTGCTACATGTATTATGTCCGTAGGCAATTGCTGCTCATTAGTAACATGTAAATAAAATTTTCCTGAACATGAATATATACATGCTATTGGGATGACAGTTACATAAGGTATAATATCGACCAATGCAGTCACTGTCGCACAATGAACACTACTGTAGACAGTAGAGTCTACAATATTCCCAGCCCCTGACAAAAGCTCACCTTTCATTTAGCCCCCTCTTTCTCCCCTCGGCCCAATTAAAGGCTGCTTAGTTAGCCAGGAATTGAAGAACACACGCCCTAGTATAGAGCATGCAGCTTACTTGTATTAGCTGGCTTTTATGCCAGAAGGAAAATCAAAAGTCAACGTGCTTTTGTATTTGAATTTAATGATTGAGGGTTTGTTGTATTGTGCTTTATTACAATTAAAGCACGTGTATTATTCTGTTTTCTTCTGTTTAATCTCTTCTATTTTTTAACAAGGAAGGTGTTAAGAGATATGTTGTAGGCTATTACCGCATGTGCCAGAGGGAGTTAGCCTACTTTAAGGGCTTTTGTAGCACTTTAATTTACATAAGTAGTGTGCCATCTGTGTCTTGTTACCCAAAGCCTCAAAATGGATTAATATGCTGCATGTCATTTCAGTAGCATGATGAACATTCCATTAGTGTCCGGCCTCCTGCTTTGCTGCAGAATATTTTATTGAGAAAAATACGAAATCAGTGGGCCATAGGGCATTTCACATGAAACACAGCACACAACACAAAGCCCATACAGATCAAAGGAGGGGGAAAAAACAATGAAAAAACTGGTCAAAGTGTAGGGCTATTAGGCTACGAATATAATTAACAGGCGCTGTTTTCGTTTCATTAAATATGAAATAGCTTTAAAATATTGCTGATTTCGTTTTGTGAAACGATAAAAATGGTGATTTGTTGCAGTGAAGCCTCTTAAGGCAGGTGTAGTTACGTCATTCGAGGAGGCAACAAAGCCACCAGGGTTCGTTTTCAGCTGCCGTGCACGCTTCAAACACCGGGCAGCTCCATCACTACACAGCATCACCGACTCAGCACCGGAATAAAACACAGCGGTCGGCTGGGAAGATGGATCGCTGTTTGCAGAAAAGATCGTCCGGGACGCGTGGACCTTTGATATTTGCATTGGCAGATCATACACAGTGAGAATGCGTTTGGATGCGTTCTCCTTTTAAACAGACGAGTGAATGTACGGGGTAAACTTTGCCTTGCAGTCTTTTTTTTTTTGCTCGCTTCTGTCTGGGGACGAGGCTTGGAGCCCTTCCCAGATGATGTGAGATCGCTCCCAGTTTATTTTCCCTTTTTTGGAGGGGTATCTATTGGATGAGAGAATGGGTTGGGTTCAGGTGGTCATGTAATGATTTCCCTCTATTTTCCCAAGCACTCAAGGGTAAGTGTGTCGGAATTTAGTTGAATTGAATGTGCACATATTAATCACTGTAGAGGATGTAGCCCAACAGTCGCGGTCCGAAAGAATCACGGTGTAGACTTATGTTTATTTGATGTGTGTCAAAAATTCAACTTAATCTAGACTAGAAATACATAATTTTAAATGTTATTATTTGTATTATAAAAACAAGCAGAAATTAGCAAATCATAAAAATTTGAAAATAATTCAACACAGAGCACAGTAAGTGCTGTATAGGCTGTGCCTTACATTTCACCAGCTATTCAAATGGCAGCGCTGTCTTTGAAGATTTACATGTACATGTGTTGTTTACAGCTGCAGCGATTCTAGGACAGGACTAGTCTTATAAAGCCTCCGTTTCACCCAGCTAGCGGCCATGGATCCCGTGCCGGAGTACTCCATGTTCCTGGTGCGCATCCTGGAGGAGCTGGATACCAAGCACAGCACCATGTCCTACCAGGACCTGTGCAAGTCCCTGTGCGCGCGCTTCGACCTGGTGCACCTGGCCAAGCTACGCAGCCTGCTCTTCTACACCGCTTGCCTGGACCCTGCCTTCCCGGCCACCCTGTTCCGGGACAAGATGCGTTGCTCCGTGGAGGACCAGCAGTCCAAGAAGCTGATGGTGGCGGCGGACATCGTGACCATGTTCAACCTCATCCAGATGAACGGGGGGATAGCCAAGGACAAGCTCCCCGTCACTCCCGCGCCCCCCAGGGCCAAGTTCCACAAGAACCAGTCCCTGGAGTCCTGCAGGCCGGAGGCAGACGCCTACAAGTTCCAGGGCTGCGAGAGGGGGGCGTACGAGCGCGTGGATCTGCCGAGGGAGGGACACCGCCACCCCCACCCCCCCCAACACCCCCGCAGCCACCAGCAGCACTCGGCGCCCCAGAACGCCCCTCCCTGTCCTAAATCGGAGTGCAACAACTGCCAACAGTTTATTCCCACCTCGGACCCTAACTTCCTTCTGGGCATCACCAAGGACCTGAAATGTAGAGCAGCTTCTCTAGATAAGCTGCAGCACCTGCCCCAGTACTCCACTGGCAGGCCACCCTCTCCGCCCTGCGAGATGCAGAGCACCTACTTTCCCATGGACATCGACAGCGAGTCCACCACGGACCAGGACTCCCTGCAGCACATCGGCCACGCCGAGCCCTTCTCCGTTCACTCCTGTGTGCAGAAGAGAAACATCTTTAAGGAGGACTTTCACAACCTGGTGGCTTTCTCCCCACAGGTCTGTTCTTTTCAGCTCGAGAAAAACACTATTTGGAGCCACGTATTTTTAAGATAAATAGCATGCCTTGCTAGCGCTCTTTTGAACGGGGGCTCATTGTGCTTTTTGGTTAATGGAATGTTCTTGTGAACAGGGCTGGGTGTGAAGGAAACATTTACAGCTCCCAGTCAATAAAAAAATGGTGCAATGTGAATCATTTAACTATTTACCACAGTTGACAGGGATCAATATGTTGGAATGATTCATTTCTGCTGTCCTGTAGTCTATAAATTTGTGTATAGTGAAGGAAAAGATGCATGTCTTGAGATTGATAACTAAAACTTAAATTTAATGACAGATCAATTGTTTAAAAAATTGGCAAATATATACTCCTCACATTTTTGCAATTCAATAATAAGTCTTTTAGGAACCATAACTCCATAACAATAACAAGAAATTAGCTGTTACGGTAACTGATTTACCAAATAATACGTCATTTTTAAGTTACTTAACTAAATCCTAAACAAAATGGTAATCAATGTAACGTAAACACAGTAGACATTTCATCCTGAAACGCTCTTATTGAATTCAATGTTAAGGGTCTAATTACAGCTTTGGCACGTTATGAAGCGACAAATGACAGTTGTGTGTCTGGCTTGCTGTTCTAGGTCGTCACCTCAGATTGCAAACAGGGCATTAAGGCCAGTGAGGTGTACCACAGGAGAGAGCTCCACAAGCCCGTCACCTTCTTCAACCACAGCTTCGAGCTGCCCTACAACAACCCCTACTTCGAGCCCCCTCTGAACTCCCCGATCCAGGAGAGGCGACGGGCAAAGCACGAGAGCCTCGACGACCTGCAGGCGTCCACGTACTTTGGTCCGACCACGGTGTCTGAGTGCGTCAGCAGCCGGCGGCACCTCACCAAGCCGGGGAAGCAGCCGTCGTGGCCCGTGAAGAGCCTCAGCCTCAACGCGGAGGAGGGGCCTCCGGATTTCGAGAGGCCATTTCTGAACGGCAAGCCGCTCAGGGAGACGCATCATCACAATTTTGGCGTTGTGAACAATGTTGGTGAGCCACACTTTCACAACCCTAAGGAAAAGGTCATTGGCTCTCCCTCCGATTTTTTGAAGAGAGCAGATGGATTAAAAACCAAGGAGGCCGCCTCCATGGCATGCCTACCTGCAGGCATGGACAAGAGAGAGGCTGGGAAAAGGTTTAGGGACAAAAACATGAACAGTTCATCCTTTCAGGACAGCTCGTCTAGCGTCGGAACGCAAACAGAACAGGTGGAGCAGAAGAAACCGAAGGATTACCCCGCCAAGTACACCGAACGAGAGAGACACACCTTCAAACACCCCGAAGAAGAATTGGAGATCCTCAGCGATGACATAAGTGACATATTTCGTTTCCTCGACGACATGAGCGTGTGCGACTCTCTGGGAGTGATTCAGTCATCGTGCTATAACAGCAACGGGTCCCTCTCTCAGGTAACAATGAAGTCGGACGGCGACAGCTCGCCTGACCGCAACACGGTTAAACTGGCCAAGTCCAAACTGGACCGTCTCTTCAATTCTTTGGAGAGCACGGACGACGAGCTCAAGTCCAGCGTCTGCAAGCTGGTCATGCGCATCGGGGAGATCGAGAAGAAGCTCGAGTCCCTCTCGGGGGTCCGAGGGGAGATCTCGCAGGTTCTTACCAAACTCAACAAGCTGGATGAGAAGATCCAGGAGCCGGAGGCCAACAACGGGAGGCACGCGGACGCCGCGTCGGCCTCCGGCTCCAACGCCACTCCCGATCATCTCCACCCCCACATCCATCATCAGCATCCCCACGCCGACCCCACCCTGTCTCCCCACATCTTCCAGTGCCACACCACGGGCCACAACGTCAAAGCGGACAGCGGCGTCTCGGGCGAGTGGTGCTGCTCGGACGGCGGAAACAGCGAGAGCCTGCGGGTGAAGGCCGTGAGGAAGGGCGTGTTCACCAGGAGGTCCTCGCGCTCCCTCAACGAGGAGGGCGGCGCGACGGAGTCCAAGGTGGTCGCCAGCGTCACCGGCTCCCCCCGGGACTGGAGGACGGTGTCCTACTCCTCCCACCCTGGGGAAGAGGCCAAAGAAAAGGACAGGGACAGGGACCGGGACAGGGACTGCAAGGACAGACAGAGGAAAGCCAAAGAGGTAGGGGCACGCCAGTGTTCTCCAGAAGCTCCTATCACACATCCCCACCCCAACCGGTTTTAAAATCATCTGCATAACTATCAGATAATAACATAATTAGCTGGATAATGACTGTATTGTCTTTTTTATTTATTGTTCAGCAGTGAAAGCTTTGTGTGTCCTTTTCTCAAAGGAATCCTTAAATAGCTCAACTAAGCTATAGCTCAGTATGGAAGCATAATCGCAATATAAATATAGCATAGTTTGATGAATATTTGAATGTCAGCTTGCAATATACACTGAAGACATGCAATATGCTGATTTCTAGTCCCAAGAGAATGAACAGGGGGAATTCAATCAAATTAAACTCTACAAATACGTTAAACGGCTTCCGCTCTCAAATATAGCTTGGCAGACGTCATCAAATATTCCTCAACAGAAAGTCTTACTAGCAAAGTCTCGTAGCTGAGCCGCAGCTGTTCAAGGGTCTAAATTATTCCTATCTCACATCGCAATTCAGCTCCCAGAGACATGAGGCACATTTAGAACATGTAGGGGTGAATGATACTGTCAAGCAGAAGTGGGAACCAGGACAGGCATTCTCTGGACTGTTAGAAGCTCTCAAGTCAGGATTCTCTGCCATTTGTAACCTGTCAAGAGGTAAGAACTGAAGCCATTTCAGGGAGAGACAGGGAAAATAAGCTTACATCCAAATATTGCTGAGTGATTTTGAGTGTTTTGCTAAGATGTGCTGTGAAAGAAAAAGAAAAAGACATGCTTTGTCCCTCTGAAAACACCCTTGGCAGCTGCTAAGCACTTCTATTACAAATCCTTTTGAACTGCACAACACAAAAAAAAGTGTCATTAGGAAAACTGTCATTAGGAAAACAGTCATTAGGAAAACTATATAAACTGTATGATTTCTGAATGATGCCACACTCTCATATTTAGTTGAATGACACCAACCTATTTTTCCACTGTATTCTGTCCTCCAGAGAAAGCCTTGTTTCTGCAACCCCCAACCCCTTCACCCCTTTAGGGTTGAGAGGCTTTTAAACAGCATTTTGAAATGTCAGTCACTCCTGGCAGGTGCATAGCAGCCTTGTCATTCCCAGCGACCTTTCAGCGGGATGCCAAATGGAGTGGATGCTAATTGAAATGGGTTTTAACCCAGACTCATCATTTCAGGTCGCCTGCCCTGTAAGGATATATGTGCCGTGTCACTCTCATTTAAAATAATGGCTCTACTGCCATTATCTGTCTTCTTTTAATCTCTGCATTTGTGTCGCTTAACTCTTCATCCTTCTTCTGTCATTTTCATATCTACCCATCCTAAACTATGACTGTTCCCAGACTTTGACTGGCCATTTTCTTTCCCCACTAATTTCTTTTAGGGGTAATGTGTCCTATTTGGCCACAAGAAGTAGTGATAAAATGAGTCCTCGAAAACCCTGAGAAACATGCATGGTGCATGTGCAAGGGCATTCGCTTGAGGAATTCCATGGTCATAACGGAGTGGACTTGGGTGCTCCCCTGCATACAGAGGAAACATTGTGAATAGACTTGGGAAACAAGTTGAGAAATGTTATAGCCTTCATTGGTGTGATGGTAAAATTGAGAGGTGAGGTTTGGAGGACATTGTTTGAGAGTAACCACCTTTTTCTAGGCTGCCTTTGGCAATTGGTCTTTTCCCTTTAAACCAGCTCAGCAAACATGAAAACTGTCAAGTTGTGCAAACTATGTAGGACCTAATTTATCTCATTGTGCAAATTTAATTAGCATAGCCTTCATTCTCAGCTCTGAGATTTATTTAAACCTCGGATGTGTTCCTCACAATCAACCTATCTATCAATCTGTCTATCTATCTATAGTATCTACAGTGGTCAAACCACAAACTAACTTCTGTTTGTTTTCATTTATCACCGAAAACTAAACTAAACTTGTTTTTGATGAATGATGAAACCAGCAGTTGGCAATGGACTCAGGCTTCTATCTATCTATCTGTCTTAGTCGGTCTGTCTGGTAATCAGTCTGTCTGTCTGTCTATTTATCTACAGTACCATGTATTATCTCACAGTAGGAGCTGTGACATGCCACTATTAGTTTGCCCTTTGTTCTTAGCCTGGTAAGACCATGCTGATTCAGAGTTGTTTGTGATCGGCGTCAATCAAAGTCATTAGCAGAATTCCCAGAGTAATATGCAGAGCGGAGCACATTCTGGAGACAGAGCTTGGTAAACGCTTTACCACGCTACTTTATTCATTCATTTATCTATGAATCTTGCAGTGAAATGTGCCCCCTGTGGTCAAAAGTGCATTTTTATCATAGATAACAATGACATGGTACACATTTTGGGTGCTTTACAGATTAATCTTTCTTTTGGAGACATCAAAATGAATTTACACAAGCACATTCAAAACATGAAGGCAGCATGTGTGCAGCATGTGGTTTAGTTGCAGTAGTGTGACCCCCATGTGTATAGATGTGTAGTGATACAGTACAAAGCCAGTAAAGGTCATCTCGGTAGATCAGCAAATCATTGAAGCTCAAATAACCCAGTACACAAGAAAGGTCAGTGATAGCTTTTACAAGCGCACCAACATTCGGTTTTTCAGAGTTTGGGATGGTAGGATTATAGGTTCACTTTGTCATGTACATAAATTACATAAACATAAAATGATATAGCATTTTATATCATTTTAATATTTTTACCCAAGGTAAAATAGAACAATTATGAGTTTAGCCTTTTTGAAACTGTCTCAATGCTTTGCATATCAGTCTAGGAACCCCCAATTGAAAACTGTTTTGACGGGGCCAGTAGGTGTCAATCAAACCATTAGCAGGTGATTTGACCACTTTCAACCAATCAGAACAAGACTCACATGGGAATGATTGTGGGAATGACACAGGCACTAACTGAAGATGAGCAATGACAGTCATGTGAGCAAATGACCAAATGGTGTGGAATATTACATGTGCTGTTTGATAAAGTTAAAAGCTAAATATTCAACGATTGGGCCAAATCGATTGAGAAAAACTGCAACTAGGCTAGCAGGATTTAGGCATCTCGCTAGGTGATGGCATAAAAGATGATATAATGCAGAGCCCAAAGAAAATGTGTCCAAAAAATAGACAGATAACGTTAAATATAAATTGAAGAAGGTAAAGTTTTACTCACCTATAAATTCACTCAATAAAAAGACTAGAATATGCACTAGAATATGGTGACAGGAGCTTAATCACACATGCATGGACCATCGAAACAATAGTTTACCTGTCCTGAAGAGAGAGTATCCATATTTTATTGATGTTAGCGCCCGTTACGCGAAAATATGCTCGACAGCTTGTTAGGAACACACGTCCAAATGTCCAATAAACTGGACCTAGTCTGTTCTGTAGTGGTGTTGGCACTGTCACGTCATTAAATCAAAATGTGGATTCCTTGTAGAATTACATGCCAGCGAGCTCGGTTTCTGGCAAACGGAACATTCTTTTAAATAAAAATGATAAATAAATGAGATGTAAAATATGTGCTTGTCATATTCACTATTTACACTGTTGTGTGAATGGCAGAGCCCATCTTGGCATAGCTCTTTAATAAATAGTGTTATTTATCAATGCACCCCCCTGCCTGTGTGCTATTCCCAGACATTCCCTGCTTTGCCCTTTCATCTCCCTTCATATAATTCCCATCTCACTTTCTTGTTGACCTCTTTCCGCTCTCCCCTTTTCCCTACCTCCACCCCCCCCTGCCCCTCTCGCCCC
>JAODLI010002178.1:0-10710 GCA_027575585.1 Percopsis omiscomaycus
GGAGAGAGAGAGAGAGGGGGGGGGAGAGAGGGAGAGAGAGAGAGAGAGAGAGAACAGGAGAAAATGATAAGACTTGATATCCCTGAACAGCAAGACTGTCGGCCTAAGATAGGGCTTTCCAATAATCCGGGTCAATCCTGGTGTGCTTGAGTTCTTCGAGGAACTCAAGCCTGCGAGTGTGATTAAATGTAGCGTTAGCCCGCAAGAGCGGTAAGAGAGGGTAAATGCCTATGAGTTTCGGGATTATCTTTCCTTTGTCCTCTAGGAAGCCATGGTTTTAGATGTGTTAAGACTGTGGCACTTGGCGAGCGGTAGCAAGACGTATGCAGTGCTTCCTTTTCAAACGCTGGGGCGCCACGTTGCGAATGAAACAGTGGCGTTCAGTGACCCCGAGCTCTACAGGTGACAGGGGTCGCAGGTTTTCTGCTTGGGGGTGGGGGTGGGGGGGAGGCACTAATGGATAAGTCAAATGGCCAGAGGTCAGCAAGTCATGTTTGTCCTCCCTGGAGCTAATCACAATAGAACATAGTGATGATGGATAGCGTGATGGATGAAGGGATAAATTGACCAGCGGATGAGAAGACAGTGAGCTGGATGTTATCAGCAAATAACGACACAACAGAGAAGGAGCCAGGGCAGGATAGCTAACAGTTTACACGGGGCAAAATAGTGTACCGTTGTTTTCATTAAAGATAAATATACTCCACGATTTTGTTAAAGCCCCCTATCCAGAAACCCAAATATCCATCAATGCTCAAATCCCTAGTGTTGCTGTTACACAGTGTGCAAAGGCATGACAAATTGTGCTTTTGACCCACAGTGTATCTGCAAAGTGGACTTGGACGTTTTTTAAACCATGTGTCATTGTAATCAGTATTTTAGCTGAATGAGGCTGAATGAGGTTCAAGAACGCCATTTCCCCCATAGATAATCATTAGACAAGGAAAATGAAATGCAGTGACTTTTT
Organism: Percopsis omiscomaycus; assembly: GCA_027575585.1. Taxonomy (NCBI): domain Eukaryota; kingdom Metazoa; phylum Chordata; class Actinopteri; order Percopsiformes; family Percopsidae; genus Percopsis; species Percopsis omiscomaycus. The sequence continues at coordinate 968 of JAODLI010002178.1, forward strand.
TTTTTAAACAGGAAGAATACGGACAAAATGTCCCAGTCCACAGTAATTATTGCAGTGCAAAAATAATTGAGTCTTTCGATTCAGATGATTTAAGCTTAATTCTACAGTTGCAATAAACAGATGCAATAAACTTCAATGCAAAAAGTTATTGCATTCCTAGTAACACAACAAACTCTATTTTACCAAAGTTATAAACTATAATAATTATAATTATAATTTAAAAAATATTTCTTAATGAATACCATTTTTATTTTGTTGATGTGGTAATATATATTCAAAGCCCCCCAGTAGTAGGACTGTCATGGTGGTTTACAGCCTTGGGTTGTTTTTTTATGAGATAAACATCGTTACCAGGGAGACACCATAATGTACAGTACATTTGGGAAGGACTAATGCACTACTGTGTTGTCCATAGCATATATCATATTGTATGGTCCCATATACATCTTTGTTTTAAATGATTTGTTGTGTATATCGAAAACACCACCCTGTTCAAAATTACAATTACCATTTATAAAATGCTAGGTGTACATGCTCAAAATCCGTTGGGAAATTCATCATGACAACAATGACACAAAGACTACTCTTTTGAGAGAGACTGCAGCTCAATTTTGCAATTCATAATATCCGTAATTCACAAACGTAAAATAGCTTTTAGTGCAGCTGATAAGTATTTCATCTCTGCCCCTTAATGAGCGCTTAAGTGAATTCCTCAAATCAAGGACCACGCAAATGGATGTTTTCCATGGAAACAGCCAGAGAGTTTTTTGATAGGCACCGCTTTTTGTAATGTGGCCCAGATTTAATTCCTTGACAAAGAACAAAAAAAATAAAAAATGGTTGACAGGTTCAGACAAATGTTTACTCCAGAGCGAGAACAGTGATTCCATCGACGGCCTTTGTCAGTCAATGACATTATCTCGGTCTGATAGGTTCAGCTGGCATGACAGGATTCCGCTCCAGATTGGTGGTTGGGACTTACTTCCATTAACACAGAGCGATGGGCGGCGGGTTTGTGCGAGACGGTTCAATCTAGAACCTGGGCTGGCATTAACCCAGTCACGCTGGTCCAATAGTTCAGGGTCCACCAGCGTCCATCGTCAATGCCATCGATGGCCAAAGCCCCCGAAGGCCGCGCAAAGATTGATTTGAAAATGGCGACCGCGCAGGACATGTCGCGCAGGGCCAAATGCCAGCATCCATCACTGTGCCGCCTCCATATCAGTTCTCCACTACACTGGCATTAAGGCTCAGTAGGGGTGAATTTTGTTCTTCTGTTGAAGAATTACTCGAAGAATTGCTTTGTTAGTTCAAGCCAAGATATCCACAGTACAATTTCCCTCCATTTACTTCCTTTGGCCTTGGATTCTATTTATCAATAGACTGTCTGCAACTTGTCTCTCTAAACACATTTAAATTCCGTCCCAGGTATTGCCTATCTTGTTTTTATACACACACCAGGTGACCACGCTCCAACTTAAGCACTTTATTTTACCTGTCTACTCGATTTGCTCTCCCTCTCCCTCTCTCAAATTCTCCCATGCCATTTATAGTTTGCAGTACACACTTCTCCTCTAATCAAACAATCTGGCCCGATCCAACCTTCCTCTCCGTCTCTATCCTTCCTCTGTTTCTCTCAGCTGGGTCTCCCAAGGGAGCCACTTCCACAGACAGGACCAATTTTCTGCTAATTGGGCATCAGGAAATTGCTCCTCGTTTTAATTTACTGTGGGACAGCCATGAAGACATGTGATCTACGGCTACCTGCCCCCTCACCGCTCTCTTTCTTCTTTTCCCTCCTCGGCGGATGGAGTAGGGTAGATGTGGGGTGCATGGACGATCTTTCCCTGCGACCCACCTCTTTCTCTTTCGAAACTGAGACAGTATATTAATACAGTCGGTTTAATCAGCGTGATCTATGGCACAGTCAGATTGGGAGGTTTGTGTGTATTAGTCCAAGAGGCAGATCCCACCGTTTCCTCTAAACACCAACTGTCACAATATCAGCCCAAGTCACCAGGGAGCCTGGCGCATACTATCCACTCAGGAACTGTATTCATCTGTGGCTGTGTTAACCTTTGCTATCTGGCTATCTCAGGCCGCAGTGCAGCAACAATACTCGCAGCAGACTGTGAGCTCACCAGGATCAGATGACTCTATTCGACAAAGCCGTAATACCTAGAGAATTGTCTAGGTAAGATTAATGGCCAATATAGTGACAAAGCTAACACGATAACCGTTTCATTACTTAGAGGAACGACTCTGGTTGTAATTACTGAGCCAGTTTTGAGGGAATTCAACACCACACACTGAAATTGCGAAACATTGATATTGGAGATGACACAGGAGAGCCTCCACGGAGAAACATTTCCTTCGAAAGATTCTATGCAATAAAAGCATGTCTCAATGTTGCAGGTCTCTCTAAACCTGTATTTGTGTATTCAGTCCCTAATAAGGTAACATAAGAATACAGGTGGATACTTACAGTATGCCTCTGAAAACCACTCTCACGATACTAAGATGAATAGCTACTGCTGCAGCTCAACTAATGACTGTCACAACTGATAACGTAACAAAGAATTGCAGCTCTAAATTTAATAATCTAAATGTAATTACCTCTGGTGCCAAAATAATGTACTTCCCATTATTAAATTATGGGGAAGGTGAACATTTTTGATTTAAAAAAAATGTAATAAGGGAATTGTTGACACAGATGTTAATTCATAATGTATTTTCCGAAAAAATTGTTACATACTTCTCTGTGCAAGTCTAACAAACAATTCCCCACATCCCTTCAAAGAAAAGAAAAATCACCAAGGCTTTGTTTTGAGAGTGGGCAAGTCCATTTCAGCTTGAAGTGCTTGTGAAGCAGGCATAATCCATGGTGTCTACACAAGTCAAGTAGAAATGCCTTCAGTCTTCAGCTGAAGAACACTTAATGGAAAATTCCTCCCGCAACCTCTGTTGTTCCTTTTTTCGAGCTAGCCTTTCTTTTTTTTCTCCCTTGGTGTCCATCTGTTTTCCTGACACCCGTTTATTTTTCCAACGCAACTGGTGAAAATTATGCAACAGAGATGTCACGAGAAAAAAACAAGTTTATTTGGTAAATCTGAGGTTTACCACATTTTTGGATAGTTTATTTGCTCATCGTGAGAATACTTGTGCTTTTTAGATGGATTTTAGTGGTTTACGCTTTCTTACATTTTAATTATACCGTACTCAACTTTTTAGAATGACTCCCCCCGCAAATATATATTGGTATGGCCCAATGCCATGCCACTGATAGCCATGCAAAGCCATTTTATATTTACTGCCCAATTTTGGCATTGGCCATGGGAGATGTTTGAGTCGTGGGAGGGAACACACTAGGGGCATGGGGGAAAACTGTGCCACTATAATCTCTTAAACATGGGGGCAGGAACTGATGTTGTAGGCCTTATTACTGTTAAGCATTTAGTTCCCTTACAAGATAAACACTCACAGATGCACACAAACACACATTCATTCGTTCATTGCAGGATGAGTTGGTCTGACCTTGGTTGACACCCCCTCCCCTCCCCCCGCAGATCTATTTTGACCCTCACAAAGGGTTCATCTGCATATCATCCAGTCAATACAGGCACATGTTTTATCACAGAATGGCCCCCGTCCTTCATAGTCAATACATACATGTTGCTGAGGCCAAACATCCATCAGTCAACCTGGGGCGCGCTTGTGAGCCAAGCGCCATCAGTCAATGTTGGACTTTACCAATTCTACGGTCCTAATATAAATCAATAAGTCGTGTTTTCAAACATTCTACAGCATCAATATTCAAAGACACACACTTGGCAGCAATGACCTTCATTCAAGGGCCTCGAACCCGATCAAACCGCTTCTCTACGGATAGATGGCCTCCCTGCTATCAATAATCAGTGCAGGTCACTATTTATGTTTAAGCAGGAAATGCATTAGTGTCCTGCCTAATACTATGTCCTGGCAATGTTTGGTAAGCAACTTGTCTTTTCAACAATGTCTTTTCATTGCAAACACACGGACGAGGGCTGTTTGAGTGATGTGTATGTACACACACTCTATAAGCAGTCCACTGTCCACTGTACCGCTTGACGGCTGGTTCATAGGACCTTCAATTTGCTTTCCAAACTTCCTTGCCTCGGTGCACAGCAGGGTGTGTTCCTTGCAGATAAGAGAGGAAACAAATAGCCCTCAGAAAGCCCCCCCCCCCTCCCTACACTGAAAAACAGACACAGTCCACCATCTATTTGAAGTCCAAAGTCTGCACTTTAATTGTTCGCACCCTGTCCGAAGCGCAAACATTCTTCTCAATGAAAGTGAGCAACTTTCTCCCTGCAGAGACGAATGGTTCGGTTGTGACTAATATCTCCATCAATCACGCAGATAGGTATGTGTCCCTCGAGGGGAGTCCTCTACTCTCTGCCCCCCTGTAATAAAGTGGACCCATCAGTCAGGAAGGAACAGGGTTATTACTGTCTGTGTGGCCACCTAATGCTTTAAATACAAAGTAAACCTGCCTCCTTTCCTCCTCTACCATGTGCACTACGATCCCAGTTAACTCAATTGTATTTAGAAACATGATTACTGTGCTAAAAATCTCACCTGTTACCAACTGGGAAAGTAAAACATCAGTTAAGCTGTTTAACTTAACTGATTTTAAACAAATGTAAGTTCTAAACATATTTTGTGTTGTCAGTAGAAACATAAACAGAATGTAATTTATTCATGTTCAACCTTGGACCTTATTTTCACACAGTGTAAGTTATCTTGTCATTTCATTTTTAACGTCGGGGGTTTAATTAATTTGAAGGACAATGGCCAATATTGTAAATGTCTCTACATTCATAGGAATATAAAAAAATGTGCTGCACTGCTGTCACTACAGAAAAGGCTGTGGCGGAACGACAACGTTCGAACAAGGACGCTTATCAAGGATACAGCGGCACTACAATGATGACTGAGGGTTTTTTTCCGCCAAAACCGTGTTCTCAGCAAACAATGAACTACCAAGGCTCTTGTGGCTTCCGTTCTGTTTAAATGTGCCTAATCATCCAGTCTTTTATGAACGAGAAAGATTAGGTCTTGGTAAATAACTGAATTTTCTGGGCTACCGTCCCCATAAGGCCATAAGTGCAGGACAGGGCCTGAAGTAAATCATAAACTGCACTGTAAAGAAAGTACCTGAATGTGTTGTTTTAAAAATTGGTGGGTTTAATAGTGTGACAGGTCATCGGTGCTATGTTAAAAACCCCAGGGCAAAGGTCCTCTTTCAATAGGTCTGTTATGTACTGTATAGCACGCTATTCCACCTGGGTGGTGTAGAGCAATGAGAGAAAGAGTGAGGAATGTTTATGTCAAGTATCACCTGTCAGAAAGCAGGGATGATATACAGACCGAGATCCTTAATAAAGATCTTCTCTCCTTCTGTTACGCTCTCTTTTTTTCCTTCTTACACTTTTCCTGCTCTCATTTGTTTGGTGAGCTGTTTTTGGAAGCCTGCTGTTTCGCATTTCCCTATTAATGGTTATTACAGCATATGTGTTAACTATCTGTTGTCTTTGTGTTAACATCATGCAAACAGACCCTATCATGTACAGTAACAGGACTTTTTACGGGAGAGGCTGGGAGTATTGCCACACCGCTAGGCCTCTCCTAATTCCCAAACCCAGCCTAAAGCTGCTCTTTAAGGACTTTGCTCCAATATAATAAGCTACAAGCTTTCTTCAGGTCACTACTGCAAACTAAGATGATCTCTTTTCTGAGAGCTTTGGGAGAGTTTGACAGCGTGCATCAAGAGGTCAAGCCGGCATAACAGCCCCATCTAAAAACCTATCACCTGCCATTATGTGACCCAGGTAACGCTCTCAGACAGCGTGCCTCCCCCTAAGGGTGTTTTGCCACTTAATGAACCACAATCAAAAGCCTTTAAAATATCACAGAACCCCCTGGGGCTGGGAGGACCCGGCGACCTTTTGACCTTGAGGTCAGGTGACTAATTAGTCAACACCTCTGTGGCGTTCTGGAATGTTCCAATGCCGAGAGTGGAGGAACAAGTGGAATCCATTGGTTCCCCCGGCTTGAACCCATGAATTCTCATGGGGAGATCTTTGTAAACAGGCAATTATAATGTGCGACTGAACTCCATTGGTGTACAATACGGCTTTGGACTGAGCTGTGAGATTTGACAAATTGGAAAGAGAAAAAGGAGATGGGTTGGGCTACCTTGGGGAGGGAAAGCAAACTGGATTTAGTTGACAGTAAATAATGTGAAATAGTATCTCTGAGTGTGTGTGCGTGTACATGTACGCATGGTTTGTGTCTGTATGTTATTGAAGTTTTCTGCTATCCTGCCTCTGCATATGCATGTGTATTTCTTTATGCGGACTCCCTTAAACTGATATGGTAAACATATGTTTTTTGCAACTGCAAGTTGCCTAAGGGAAGTAACCTAATGCTGTGTACAGATGTAGGGTATGTGCAGACTTCTAATGACATATAATGGTCTGTCCCTTACAGCGTTTTATTGGCTTTTCAAGGGCATAATGACAGTCAATGACCACGCATTACATTTTAGAACATGGCCTCCATTAGGTCCAATAGGATCTTTCATCTTGCATGCCGCCGCGTGTAGCTGAAAGGGGATTCTATGTCATTGTCAAAACCACTCTCTCCACAGTACAAGAATCAAACCTGGGCCACCTCGACACAGGAGTCAATGTGATTGATGGTAATTGTTTTTCATGAAATGACGCAGAAGTAAGGCACTTTTTCTTTTTCTCTGTACCTTTCATGAGGTGCCACTCAAATATTTTACTTCCGATGTAAAAAAAAAGGAAACGTGAGAAGACATTTGAAGTCTGTGGTACATTTAGCTTTCTGTACCAACGGCTTAATTATGCTGATGACATGGTGCAATTCATTGGCCTACTTGGACTCAGGGACTGTGGCAGAGCGGGCCACATTTAGACGGGATAAAAAGGCTATTGTGTGTGTAAGAATGAACGGGGAAAATATATAGGGAAAGGCATTTGAAACTGAAACCAGATGTGTGTTTGTGTGTGTGTATTTGTGTGTGTGTGTGTGTGTGTGTGTGTGTGTGTGTTCATTTCAGGACTGCTGGACATGCCATTGCTTGGCCAATGGATTTTAAAGTCTGTGTGGTTTTCATACAAGGCTGTTTGGTACAGTTAAAGACAAAAATATAAATGGTAACACGGTAGGCTAAGAAATGCTACTTGAAGTTTTGATGCGATTTGGCTTTAGCTCTTTTCACTCCTTGCTAACATCAGAGGAAAGAGTTGAGAAGATAAAAATAGAATAATGACAATTGCTTTCACGACAAGGCCACAGAGACATATTAGGCTACAGAGACATATTAGGATATCAAAACCTGAATTCACAAGACTCAAAAAAAGCATTGGGGCAAAAATCACAAATATGCAAAGTTTTCATGAATGGCTGCCCCAAATGCTTCCTTTCTCTCACGGTAACTAAACAGGGTTTCCTCACGTGTATGTGAACTCTTAACCCTGTATCTAAACTCAATATGCCGATCTGAGCAATAGAAAACAACTCATTTGGGAAATGTAAAAGAAAAAAAAGGCCGACTTAGGATAGCACGGGAATGTCAAGAGACATATTTCCACCTCCGGTATCACAAATGTTTCCTTTCCGTGCATCTTGAACATTTCCAGCCATGTCAAATAAAATTGTTCCAGGTGCTCCAATGAAAAGAGTCGGCCCCATCTTTCTTAAAGTGGGGCCGCGGGTTGTTAAATGGCAGGCGTGAATTTGGCCAGCCTTTGTAATGGCTTAAAAGGATTGGGGCTGTGTGAACTGTCCTTTCTCACTACGCCTTATCATATTTTATTAACAGGTGTCTGGTAAATCTAACCGTTACAACATATGGTTAATTCTGTGTCAAATCATATGGGAAAAATAGGGAAAACGGGCTGAACTGAAATAAAATATAGATATTGCATGACATGATATTAAACGGTGCAGTCATAGGGTGAGTTGTTGGCGAAAAAGACAAAAATCATATATTAGAGAAATCATATTGTACGCCTGAGAAGAACAACTCAAGAGTTCCTTTCTTTATCCATCATGGAAATTCTAAAGCCCTACAGCAGGCCTCAAGATTAAGTGCCTTCGGTGGTTGATCAAGGCTGGTAAGATGAAATCCATGGAGAGAGGGCACATCTTCGTATGGAAAGACTTAGGTGAGCAGTAAACTGCTTTTTACGGAACAGATGAGAAACACCTGGGTGTCTGGGCCACAGCGGCAGGCGTACAAATCTAAGCCAGAATGCATGATCAAGGGCGAGGGTGGCATAAAGCAGGACGGCCATCACACGGTCCACAACTGGAAACTGTCAACAAACTCCTGACTGACAGTATCGATGCCGGAGAGCAACCACAAAGACGTGGTCGAAAAAATAAAACAGGGATTAAGGAACCAGCTGAACGTATCAATCACAAGCGCCTTTGTAAACACCGAACACACAGTGAAGCCTGTACTATGAATCAAGATCCAGGTTCTACACCGCAAGCACTCAACAGTACCCAACACATAGTGAATTAAAAAGAGGTCAGACCGAAAACTAAACACTCAATCAAGCCATTCTCAATAGGATATGCCTACTCTTCTCGCATCATTTCATCTGCTGCGCGTTTCCAAGTGTCTGTTTCTCCTCTCGTCTTATAATTATGCCATATATCATTTAGCATGGAGCGCTGGGTTCTCCATGTGTTTTTTCGAAGGGCAATGTTGTATTGAAGTCATTAGGGTGGCCTATTCAAAACAATTAAATGACGGCAGAGGAAATGTAAAAGGGTTCTGAATCCTGGCTAATCCTCCACTAGTGTTCTGAAAACCATCTCCTTAGATGCAAAAAGGTCAACTGGGTAGAGCTGAGGACACGCAGGCGATCCCAGTGAACTGCCACAAGCTGCAAGCCATTTTCTAAAATGTAACTGGACGGGAAGGAAAACTTTTGTAGAACATACCATATTCATGGAAACTAATTAAAAACGGCTATCTCAATTTTTGTACACATCGGCTGAAAATAATTATATTTGTGGATAATTACAAGGGCTTGAAGAGGCAGCTGTTGGCACATACTGTGAACGGAAATGAAACACAAATGTCTCTCGCCCTGTGGTCTGGGTCTGGTGACGCGTGTTTGAAGGTGCACAGAGAATTGGCTACCTTCACCCTGTGTGCCCTGTAGCTGTGTGGTTGTCTTTCTGTGTGGCTCTCCCATTGAAGCAGGGGTTTGCGTACTGTATGCTGTGAGGCGTTAAATTAAAACAAGCGCCATTGCTAGTTTCCTTTTGGTTTATTGTCTCCAACACGTCCCCACAATGACACTGCAACACAGAAGTACCACCCTCAAACAAAGAAGTGTTAATTCATTTTAAAATGTATGCGACTATGTGTATGCGAATGTCTGCTATTTCAGGGTTACACTGTCTCAGCATTACTTTAGCGGGGCTGTCAAATTAGATGCTGCCAACAGCATTTGTAATAGCCTAATATTCAAACTGGCAGCGTTTACTTTCCGCTACACGTCCCCAGAGAGGGTTTGACCTGACTGCAGTCACCACAATGTGCCTTTATATACTGTGCTGCCCACTCATCTAACAAAACATGCACACTCACACACACACACACACACACACACACACACACACACACACACACACACACACACACACACACACAC
>JAODLI010002179.1:0-10709 GCA_027575585.1 Percopsis omiscomaycus
ACATAGTGCGCTAAGTGTACTACGTCGCAGTGTACTCAATTGTAAGTACAGAAGTACGCCATTTGAGACGCAGCACTTGTTTAGTGAAGTGCACTTCCCATGACAGGTGTGTGTGTTATATTTGAAATCAGTGTTTCTGAACTGGTGGGTCCCGACTCAAAAGTGGGTCGTAAGCTGGTGTGGAGTCAAAAAGCCTAACTGTTATTTTTATCAGTTAACCGAGCTTGAAAGGTGCGTAGGTGTTTTGAACAGTGCATATACACATTGTGGATTACTGCACAAATTGTTTTGTGAAATAAATTAGATTCAGAAATTAAATTATTTGGGTCTTGACCAAGGACAAATGTGGGTCCCTTTGAGAACCACTGTTTTAAATAGTTTATACTATCTATAGGAATGGGTTATGAGTTCAATCCATAGTGATTTGTGATATAACCCAGATAACCCTTCTCACACACCTGTGTCTATAGGCCCTATCATTACAGTTTTTAGGAGCCAAGTGTTCTTGTGTTCTTGATGTGCTATGTAAAGTGTTTTCTTGCTGGAAGGCAACGTGGAAATAGGACCCCAGCTATGACCTATGACCCCAGATGTGGTCCTGTGAGGTGTCACAGAGCCACCGTGCAGTCTACTGACTTCTGCTATCAATAAATAATTAATAATAAACTATCAATGATGGTTAGCGTTGTTGCCTCTTATGATTGTGAGACGGAGCATCTTCTCCTTCTATGTGTCTGGGCTATCTGCAGGTACTCTAACCATCTGCAGGTTAGGCTAATTGAGTGGTTTTCAACTTTTTGGCCACTGAAATCTTGAAACCATTTCATGATCCACAATTTGAGAACCAGTGTCTTAGAGGTTAGCATGTTCACCTTTTATCATAGCAGGCTGCTGGGTTCTACTGCTTATAGAATGGAGTCACATGTGTTTCCTGGTGCAGAAGCAGCAGGTTAATTTCCCACTGGTCCAAAGGTCTGAATGTCTAGCGAGCGTTTGATGGAAAGGCGTCCATTCCTGGCTTCCTGTCATCTTGATTTTCGCCCATTGTAAGCTGGGACGTGCTTGAGTGCCTTACAAACTTGAACAGAAAGAAATAGGCTTGTTAAGTTCTGAGACTTGAGTCTTGAACCATTGTCTGATCTTGGAGAAACGACTAAGCTAGTTTTTTAAAGTATACAAGCAAAAAATACAAGCCCCTTCCTTCTGACCCCCCTCCAAAGCCACTCCTCCAAAACACATGAATGCGCACTGCTTGACTACTACTACTAGTGCTGTAAGGACGAATCTACGAGAGACCGTTTGGGAGAGGAGCTACTTCATGGCTCGTTCACGTGTAAGAAAATACCTTTATCAAAATGAATGTAAACAATGGAAATGGCTATTGTTAGTACACACAGCTGTCAAGCTAGCATGTTAGTATTGGAAAATTTTATTGAAAATCGAGTAGTAACTTAAGGTTAGCTACCAACAGGTACAACGTTAGATTTTAGGCAAACCTAAACAAGGTTGGCGATACTACTTTTCATCCATAATTATTGACAACGAAACAGCTGTAGTTTACCTAGCTACCTGCCGATTTTTCTGTTTCTATCAGTGACACATTGACGAATGTGATTTTTGTATTACTTTTGTATTAAAAACACATAACACATTGTTTTGCATGTTAGAGCTTCCATGATGAGAGCATCAACACCACCAATAACTAAAACTTGTCACGATCGGCGTGTGCTGGTCCCCGTGCACGCTCTGTGCCTCCCCTCACGGCCGCGTACCACAGGTGCTTTCTATTGTTTTGGTTTGGGACTATTTAAGTTTCCAGACAGCGGCCATTGCTGTGTTTTTGTTTGGTTTATTAAAATATGCTCCGTCTTACAATCATAGTTGAACCCAGGAGGCAACAACGCTAACCATCATTGAGAGTTTATTATTAATTATTTATTGATAGCAGAAGTCCATGTTCCCGAAGACCTCTCCGATTCTGACGAAGACCTCTCCGACTCGGACAAAGACCTCTCCGACTCAGGCGAAGACCTCTACGAGGACCCTTACGCTCCATTTCGGGGAACCCGCCTTGCCATCTGACAGGGAGCGCGGAACCTGCCTCCAATCCGCAGTGCTAGCACAGTCCACCGTAGCCCAGAGTTCTTCCTTCCCCGGCTCGTCTAGCTGCCCACGTCGTCGTGCACAGCCAGAGATTTGCCCACCCGCGCACCAAGGATCTCTCTGGTGAGCTCCCAGCATTTCGGCGCTCCGTGTCGAGCCAGCTCCGCCCCCCTATCTCCATGAAGGCAGCTGTAGCAGGCCATCCCCGTTCCCAACGGTCTTCGCAACCTACTCTCTCCCGGTCCCACTGCCCCGCAACAAGCTGGATGGGCAGCGCCGAGGGAGCCTGGTCGGCCCAGCGTGACGGAGCTAAGTGGTCCTTTTAACCATGTAGGGCACCTGGAGGCTTCCACCATCTCCGCCTCACCCTGGTCAGGGCGCTCGTCGCCTGCGCTGGCGTCTTGCCTGGGCGCCTGTTGTCCCTCGTCGCAGCCACCAGCCCACTGAGGGTCTCAGCTGCTGCCCGTCCCTGGTCCGGCCGTCTGAGGGTCCCAGCCACAGAGATCGCCCGTCCCTGGTCCGTCCTCCTGAGGGTCCTTGCCGGTCGCCTTAGGGTCCCAGCCACGCAATGGCGACTCCTGAAGGACGGGCCTTAAAGGGGGGGTACTGTCACAATCGGCGTGCACTGGTCCCCGTGCGCACTCTGTTCCTCCCCTCCCGTGGGGCTTTCTATTGTTTTGATTTGGTTTGGGACTATTTAAGTTGCCCTGACACCGTTTGCTGTCGGTCATTGTTTAAATGTACGCTGTGTTTTGGTTTGGGCGAATTCAAGGACTGAGCTTAGAACAATCTGCCTGACCCAAGCCTGATCTTCAATATTCTACATTTGACATGAGAAGATGTCCCTTCACTGGGCCCTCCTGTTCCAACTTACTTGAATAACATTTTTGAAAAGGATAATTGCCTTACACATACAGCTACCTACCAGATTGCATAGTTACTGAAAAGTTTGGTGGAGGAGGGATAATGGTCTGGGGCTCTTTTTCAGGGGTTGGGCTAGGCCTTCTCGTCCATCATCAGTGTCCCTCGACACTCCTCTTAGACATGTGACATGGGAACCGGTTCTTTTGGGTGAAGAAGCAGCTCTGCTAACTATAGAATATAATTTTGTTTGAAATATGTATGAAAAAACCATAAAAAGAAAAAACAGAAAAAAACAGAGAGGGGGATATTTAGAAACATTTTTATTCATAAAAATAAATCATGAGCTAAATCATGAGAATGTGTTAATATGTTTTTCTCATTTGCAGTTTTAGGATTTTATTGTGACGGTCCTGTAAATTATGATGATATGCTGCTCTGGACCCTTATATTTTCCCCAGCTAGCTAGCTATAGTTTTCGCGCTGAAATATTACATAAATATTTGTGCTTGCTGACATTCTGAAAAGCCGTAACGTTACATGGATCAAAGCTAATGGACAGGATCATTAGATAAATTAGCCGCAATGTTATCTCACCCACGGCCAGCACTGACCGTGGGTGGTCCATATTAGATTTTATTGTTCTATCGCACTATAGACAGTTCACTTTACAGCATTTTACTTATCCCAGCCTCTGCTGAACCGCAGATTGATTGCAAAGTTAAACCATCACAGTATAAACAGTTTTACTGCTGCTGTTACTTTTTTAAGTAAAGTCACGATGCAGAGCTGCAGTAAAAAGAGAAAAGACAGATGCATTATGTATGTGTGTGAGTGCTTAACTCTGAAGTGCAGTGACTGGATTAGGGGAGAGTGAGTGATCAAAAAGCTTTAGCCTCTATTGAGTGAAACCCCGGTGTAACTTCCGTCATTCTCAGTGGTGTATCTGGGATACTGGGCAAAAACGGATCATCAGATTGGGATGTTTATTCCAGCTTCAGTAATATGTCTTCCCTTCGACACACAGCTCCACTGCCCAGCGAAGCTGCTGCGGTCTCGGCAGTGTTGATAGGCTATTACACCTGAGGTATAACCAATGAGTTTGAGCATGTCTGCAGAGTGGTGATTACAGAGAGACAGCTACATCAGAGCCAACCAAAGTAGCGCATTTTAAAATGAAATTGACTCTAACCAAACCACGGATCGATCCGTGATGAGTTTTGTGATCTGTCTCGCCACTAGTGTAGTAGCACTGATCACTTTGAGGGGGGGATACATTTTTTTAATCCCCACCGGGGATAATTCAGCAGAGGGAGGGATACATTGATCATAAAGTGGGAAATTCCACGCATCCCCCCCGGCAAATCGCACACAGAGTATAACCTTATCAATGTCAAATACATGCTACACCTTATGACCTTTTCCTCAAGAAAAGTGTGTTTGAAATAATGCACACCTCAACATAAATATATTATAATATATAAACTGAAATATACATTCCAAGTGTGTCATATTTAGACTTTATGAATAGGTAATATTGTAACAAGTGTGAAATATATTTGCTATTGTTATATAATCAAAACTAACAGTTTGGACTATATTATGCTAAAAATAAATTTACTGTTTGTCAATTTATTGACAAACAGCCGCCGCTGCCAAACAGCCGCCGCTGCCACCCGTCCACGGCCCGGCCACCAGAGGGTCCCAGCCGCCACCTTCGCCTCTGCTTGTCCCTGGTTTGGCCGCCAGTGGGTCCCATCAGCTGCTGCCCCTCATCCCTGGTCCGGCCTCTTGAGGATCCCAGCCGCCGAGGTCGCCCATCCCTGGTCAGACCTCCTGAGGGTCCTCGCCGTCTGCCAGAGGGCCCCTTCTACACAAAAGGCCTTAGAGGGGGGGGGTACTGTCACGATTGGCGTGAACAGGCCCGTGCACCTTCCGTGCCTCCCGTCCTGGCTGCGCACCTTGAGGGGGATTAGCCCCACACAGGTGCGCCTCCTTAGTTTAATTATGGACAGGATTTAAGTTTTCATTGTTTGGCTGTTTTTCAGTTTATGTATATTGTGTTTTGTGTTTGGACTATTAAAATACACTTCATGCGTTTCACCGCTTTCACGTCTGCCTGCATTTTCCCTCTGGCTCGTGCTTACTCTCGCCACTCCACAAACACACCATTACATGTACAGAACACTAAAATTAGAAGAAGGGTCTGTTCAAATGGAAGATTTTGATGCTTTAAGCTAGAATACAACTTTGATTCCCACAATTCACTTTAGGATCAAGGATATTGAGGGTGGTCTGCTCTAAAAAAGATTAGACAATTTACAATTAGATTGTTAATTGAATGAGAAAGCAAGAAAAATATTGCATTGTCAAATCTCTCATTATCTCCCTCTCTCTTCCCCTCTCATCTTCTTCCTCTCTTTCTCCCTCTCTCTCTTTCTCTCTCTCTGCAGGTCTTCCCTGACATGCCCTCATTGCCTTAAACAGAGTAACACCTTCGACCCGTTCCTGTGTATCTCGCTGCCTATCCCCCTCCGACAGACCAGGTACAGAAACATATGCACGCTATCAAAACACACTGAGCTCCTGTATTTCTTGCTTTTTTAAACTTTAAAAGGTTTGTTGTTGGTCACATTAATATAATCCCAGTAAAATGCTGTGATAGTGGTTTTTGTTTAATAGATTCGACAGTGTTTTTTGTGAGTGCGTGAGCCTCGCACAGTGCTGAGTGCCTGGCATTTCTATCTGTCTATCTATCTATCCATCCTCTCCTGCCAGCTCTCATTGTCTTACACTGTTTTCTACCCCTCCTCCTACAGTTGCCCACACTGTACTACACTGTGTTTTGTGAATAGTTGTGTTTCAAACATAAACAGTAAGCTGTGGCAGCATTTTGGCATATAGTACCAGGGGTACTATAACAGAATCAAAGAGTGTACCATTAAAAAATTATATTGCTGAAATTATCTTCCAAACCACACCAATATTAATTCTGGCCATATTACAGCGCATAGCATTCATGTTTTGTAGTTGTTTATCTTCAAACATGCAGAAGTGGAAGGTATGTGTTCTGTGTGTGCGTGTTAACTCTGACACAATAGTCCAGCACAGGGGAAACCACAATCAGGTTGAGTCTAGTCTCAGTAATGGCCCGAGACCCCACTAAGCTGTCACACCTGTGCGTGATACTCTGATACGTGTGAGGCCTCTAGAGACTATAAGTTGACTGAACCTGACAGACTGCTACCAATGCCTGGGCGCTGGAGATAATGCCAACATGGCAGGATGAAGGAGATCACCTTGAGTAACATCTAACCTTGCCCACTTGAGTTTCTGCATTGTTTTCCCCAGTTATTATGCAGCAAGAAATGCCTTATTAGCAAAACATTGAAAAAAAGACTCCTTTTTATCTAAATAAATAAATATACTGTGGCAGGCGAGAGACGCTTGCTGTCGAACCATATATCAAATTCTGCGATGTAAAAGCATCTACATAATGTGTTTTGATTTTCAAGTAAGGAAAGTAAAATAAACTCTATGAGCCTTGGAGATTAAAACTATCTTGCATGGTATCTGTTTGATATGAGATGTATGTCCTGCTTGCAGCTGTGTGTTACATCAAGTTCATCTAATGTAGGTCAGGTGCTTTGACCTACAAAAATTTAGCTTAAGTCCAGTTTTTAGAAGTTCAGACAGTGTTCCTCTTTTTGGCCTGTTGTGGAAATGTACTGCATTTTAAATTATATTTTCAGAAATATCTATTAGGTAAATTTGATCCTTTCTAGGCCCTGATCAGACACGACAAATGAATAAATCTATCTCCTGTTCGGGGTCAAAGGAGTGTGCAGCCGATCCAAGGTGACTTGGCATTGGCAGTTCACCATACAACATTCAAACCAGTAACTAATTTAAATACTGGAATAAGCATAACCAGTGTGTCTTTGGAGAAGAAATTGGATATGGTGCTGTGAGGTGGCTGGTGTATCTCCAGAGTAAACCAATGGCATTAGACTGTGTCATTTGTTAACAGGTACCATGCCTTTTACAAAGTCACTTAAACTCAAAATAACCTAACTGGATTTAATATCCCTTTGAGTCTATTTTTCAACAAAAAAACTTGCAGTTAATACTCCTGCATTACATTTAGCTAGTTTTCACAATGGCTCAGAAACGAATTTTTGATATTTTTTTAACCCACCGGCTTCTAAAAAGAAGATGGAAGACCAGCAAATCCAGGAGGAAAGCATCCCGACAAGTAGTTTTGCCGTCAAGAACTTCAGTAACAGATTTCAAAATCTATACAAAACTTGAACTGATATGTATTGTTTATTTGTGCAAATCTTTGAGGTTTTATTGTTCATTTTTAGAAATCTATGCAAAATTTCAAGCTGGTATGAAATATGTTACAGACTGTTCTGTAGTTTAGGGTTGGGTGCCATTGACATTTGAACCAGTACCGTTACCTGTACCTGGAATTCAGTATGATTTTTCTCTACTTTACTAGAGAGATTTTTTTTAAATAAAAACGTATTTGGCGCTGGTGGCAGGCGTGCTGCTAACCTTAGCTGCAGGGGACCTCAGGCTATCAAATACGGTACACTCTTCAGCTTTTAGATATATGATATATATTGTTTAACCAGGTGTTTACTGGTCAAAATGCAGAACTGCCATTGCCAGCTCTGCATTTTGCAAATCAAAATATTGCTGCAAGCATTTTGCGTCGTTTTGAACCAGTGTAACCAAACTTTGGACTGATTTTGGCTCACCATTGCCCTGACTGTGTTAAACATTGAACAAGCTGCAGGGTTGACATACAGTAAGTCTCACTCTAGTAGTCTCGCTCTCTCTCTTTCTCTCTACTCTCTCCCAGATTCACTCTCAGGTACCGATATGTGGCACTGATTAATTTTATGTGAATCGGTACACGATAGTACAGACGTAATTTGGTCGGTACCCTTAAAAGTACAGAGTTTGGTACCCGACCCTACTGTAGTTAATGTTGTGCTCCGAATTGGACCAAGATCTCTACGAAGACCCTTACGCTCCGTTTCGGGGAACACGTCTGGCAATCCGGCAGAAGCCATCCGGTGAGAGCGGAACCAGCTCCTTCTCCATAGCATGAGCCCAGCCCTCCGCAGCCAAGAGCATGTCCTTCGCCGGCCAGCCTAGCTGCCCGCATCGCTGTGTAGAGCCAGCTTCGCCTGCCCGCACAACGAGGACCCCTCTGGTAAGCGCGCCCAGCACATCGACGCTCCGCCCCGAGCTAGCGCTGCTCTCCGTTGCTACGAGGACGGATGGAGCAGGTGCTCCTCGGCCACCCTCGGTCTTTGCATCCTGCTCTCTCCTGGTCCCACTGCCCTGCACCAAGCTGGCGTGGACGGGCAGCACCAAGGGAGCACCTTGTCTTGCCGCGCCAGCCGGAGCCAGGCTGGCCCCACAGGACGGCCCCCAGGAAGTTCTTCAGCCTCACACGAGAAAGTGCTCGACGGACTAGACCCTGGTTGATGAACCGCACACAACACCCCTGGCTCCCCCCGCAGACACCACAGCCAACCTCCCGGCAGTCTCCCGGCTGGTCCCGCTACCCCGCGCCAGGAAGGCGCTGCCGGTTAGCCCCGGGGGAGTCGCTCCGCCGGCCCTTGCTCTGGTGTCACAATGGGCCCACATGGACCCGTCTCGCTGCCCCACGCCAGGGAAGGTTCGCCAGGCAGCCCAGTCGACGGCCCGAACCAGGACAGCGTCGCTGGACAGCATCCAGATGGCCCCGCACCAGGATGGAGGCGCCGGTCTGCTCCCTCGGACTTTCGCCATCCAGCGCTCTCCTGGTCCACTTCAAGACATATCGTTACAATAATACCCGGAGAGATCATGAGGAGAAGAAGTGAGGTGAAGTTATAGGATATTATTGTCTATTCAACAGATATTCGCCTGCTGAAATGCGTCACTAACGAGCGGACTACAGTGGCGCTCTGCTTCATAGCCAATACTATGGAGGCTATTTTGGGACAGTCAATAGCTCGGGATTTCTATGGCCTAGAGACATGAAAACTATTTGTTTTAATCGTCTAGGGCTTGGAGATAGCCGTGCGGCTCTCTTTCAGGCTACACCCGTTGCTATGGCGATGCTGGGATTCTGGCAACGTTTGTTGCCTGGACGCCCATAAGGCGCCTCTCTGTTTCTCTTCTTCAGGAAGTCACGGTCTGTGCACCTTGGTAGCAGACTGTGCTTAGTCTGGTAATTTTGCCGTAGCGGGAATTACCCTTTTGGTTCAGCCTTAAGCAATGTCACGCTGAGACTGTCTTGTTCCCTGGGCTGGATGGAGAATGCATACGAGTCCTCCTTTTAGCAGCAGGGTTGCAATCGGTGCCAGTCAAATTTAGACTAAGCTTACCAGCTGTTTGAAAGGATTTCCAAACAATGTTAAAAGTAATAAAACTAAAACTATCAACTTAACTAATGAGACACATGGCTTCCTAGGCCACGGGCATTAAAACTTAAAGTTGTGTAGGGCAACAGATCAGAACAACCTTGTAGAATTAGGAATCACGGAAGAGAAAGAATTTTGCATTCATGCGGGTTTTAAAATTTCTTAGAACAAGGCGTAACCTCATGCAAGTCTTTTCGCCCTTCTTCTTCAGAGGGCCCACACTACATTTAGTTTTAATATTATAATATTAATACTACATTTGAGCATGCTGGGGTAACACATCGACACACATATACACACGCAAATCAATTAATTTACATTTCTGTGTCGGTTTTCTAAATTAATCACGGAGCCTATCGTCAATACTGTGTTTTGCTTCTATCACTTTCTTCCTACCTAATTTACCATCAAAACATTTGTCAGCCAGCAGACTCCTCTGACAGGAAACACTAAAAATGCCTTTAAAGATTGCATGTCACTGTCATATCCCTTCTGCCATCTTGCTGCTGTCGTCTTGCATTCCATATCTCGACAACATCCTCGCCTGTCATCCTCCTCACAGCTAACACGCTCCACCTGAATAATGCAGCTCTGTACCGGACAGGGAGACGAGACTTTTCTCTGACACCCTCCACCACCTACCTCTTCCATTGTCTTCAATTCTCTTCTTCTTTTCACTCCTCTTACTTTTTATTTCTTCCTCTTTCTTATATCCTTACCTCTACTCCCTTTTGCTACCATCTCCCCTTCTCTTCTTTTATTCTTTCCCATCTTTCCTAACTTTTTCTCTTTGACCTCTCTCCTTTTTATCTTTTACCTTTTTCCTCTCCTATTCATCCCAAGAGGAGGAGAAGAGAGGATCCCAAGTAAAATCCAGTTAAATGCGTGTTCTAATTAAATCACACTTGTCACGGCTCACTGCGGCTTTTTGTCAGTCCCAAACATCAGCTAAGCATGTCCAACTGAGCACGAGTTGTCACTCACACACACACACACACACACACAAGATGGAGGAGGAAACAGGTAAAATTGCAATTGCCTGGGTAACAGACTGGGAAGCAACTCCAGTGTGACAAGGCTGGCTTCATCACTATCAAAGCCTTCACTTCAGTTCAGTTTATGCAATTAATATGGATAAACTTGTGTTTCTCTCCCACAACATCAACATGAAGCCTAAATAATAGGCCAATATCTACCAACTTAATACATTATACATTAATCATCCCTTTCTGCAATTTACAATTTAGCAGACGCTTTTATCCAAAGCGACTTACAATTACATGGTGCTATTACATGGAGCAGATAGGGGTTAGGCAT
>JAODLI010002180.1:0-10709 GCA_027575585.1 Percopsis omiscomaycus
GAACCCTATAGTGAAGATATATTCTATAAGTTGTGTGCACCACGCACACACACACACACACACACACACACACACACACACACACACACACACACACACTTCTCCTCCACACTTTCCTCATGTCTCTCCTCCGCTATCTCTTCTCTCTATCTCTCTCTGTCTTCTTCTTCCTCTCCTAACACCTTATAGCACTTGCTTGCATATGTACACTATGTGTTCTCTAAAAAAAAAGGATACACAAGAGGTGTCTTTTTCCGTTCCCATTTCTCTCCATCCCCATGGCAATGATTTCTCTCATGTAAGTGCTTTCAAGCTGGCAACATAAAAAGCATAGTAGATCTTGTGGCCTCCCCTAGCTGCAGTTTTTGCTTTAAGTTTGACAACCTCGACGACTATTGAATAGTCAAAACTATCAATAATTGAAATGAAGGCAACTTCAGGCAAAAATATTTGTTAGCGGTATAAAAAAATTTGTAGAAGAAGGGTTGTTTGTTGTCCCAGTACATTCATTACGAGGCAACGGGCCATAATGTTGGAAGTGATTTGTTAAAACCACGTGTTGTCATAAAAGTGTATTTTTCGTACACACAAACACATACACACCACTGTGAATGTCCAGTGTTGTGCAAAGGTGACAAGTGATGTCGTCTGCAGTATTTTTTAGCATAGGCTTGGCGTATTGACTCTGGTGTATGCAGTTTACAGGCTGTTTAGACAATTTTTTCAGTGGGAACTGTCTGAAATAATGCCAAGTAGATCCCTTGGGTTATTTATCATTGCTGATGTGCTTGTAATTGCACTGCTATTTAACTTGTAAGGGGGGGAGGGGGGAGAGGTTTACTATGGCAGCAGTTGTTAGAAGGCACTGATGGCTACAATAACAAAGGAAATTCTTTCTCCAAGGAATATCTTTGTTCGGCATACTGTAAGGCTAGATAATAAGGTGCAGTTTTCTGTATCATGTCAGACTATAATGACTGTGAGTAAGTGCCCTATACTGTAACATAAACCCCAAAAAACAGAGGGGCAGTGCCATCCCTGCTCTGCTAAACTGGCTAGATTTCCCAATCTCTGGTTCGTAACAGAATACTGTGGCAGACACCGTCACAATCAACAGCATGTGGTGTGTGCATGTGGTAATCATGAACGTCAGTTACAAAGGGTTCTTGCGGTTTTTTCTTGCATACCCTAAACAGCTGCAATCATCTCCGTAGGAAATATTATGTTTGGTTTTCTTTTAGGTATGGGACAACTTTGAACAAAATTCAATGTACAGTTCTTTTGGCATTTACACTGGCAGAAATGTCTGTAAATGTTATTTGCATCGAATACATTATGTGTTTCCGTCATTCCTCCTCATTCCACCCAAACTCTAATTCAGGAGGCATCTACTGTATGAAGTTGCGTGCATTCACACTGTCCTATGAATGTGCACTGTATCTGTGTATGCATACATGCATGCCTGTGTGTATTGGGCCACAGATGTATTAGGCATTACAGCAGGTGTCCTTGTGGTCTGAGTGCATTATTCAGCCTCAGTGTGCAGGTGTGGCCCCTGACACGATCTCTCAGGACTCTCATTTTTCAGCCCCAGCTGCACTCGAGTAACACCGGTGCTCTTTGCTTAAGAAATCACAACCTGCCCATTCGATAAACTGAGGCATTCTTTGCTCCGCTGCTCTGTTTGCGTAATAACCTCCACTGTATAAAGTATTTGCTACATATTGCTGAACGAAAAGCAATATTTTCAACACAAAAATTTGTATGAAAACGGAGACCTAAGCTGGTAATTTAATTATGTATTTATTTGCTGTCGGAAGTTTGCTGTTCACGTTTCAATTAGGAGGAATACATTTCTATTGGCCGCACGTGGCTCTATCAAATGTACCCTCAGCTCGGAGAAATAAATGATGAGTTACTATGGTAACGCCAGGACCGGCTGCTGAACTGGAACCCCGGCGTAGGCAGGTGAGTGACAGGTAATAAGAGCAGGGTAAGTATGTGCGGGATGTGGCATATGTGTCACATGCCGGGCCACTCGGGCTAGCCAAAGTGGCCCGGCAGAGGGAGGGCCAGTGGAAGGTGGCATTGCACATACACTCCTGTTTTAATAAAATAAAACGGTTCCACTCCAGTCGTGACTTCCTGTAGAGAAACCCTTTTAATTGCATGGATCTGGAAAACCATGCAATATCTTAATTTCCCCACAAGCCCAAAAGTGCAAATTCTATGAATTCTTATACCTCTTGAGGTAAATGCTGATATCATTTGTTTTTCACCAGTGAGTTCATGCGGCATGTGAAAGGACTTTTCAAATTATTATTGTCATGCATTAATGCCACAAGATTGCAGTGGTCTTTGATCATTACAGGGTTATTAGGACAGTGCCCCAATCTCTTGACATAAGATGAGATTTGCGGTTAGACAATGAATACCTTATTTCATACTAGATTTAAGCAGACTGCTCAGCCCAATTTTTACACAATTTCAGCAACTGGGATTGTAGGAGGATGTTTTGAGTTAGATTCTTCCTAGAGAGTCTTTGGAGCCCTTTTTTGTGACAGCCATGCATTGGTATTAATATAACACTTTCATTTTTATTGCAGGAATAATACATAAAAAGACTGGGTACCGAAGAGGTGATGGTTGATAGCGGATGAGCGTTCATTACCGTAATGACAGTCTGCACAGAATGTCACAATGCCGTTTGATGCAGTAGTTCCTGGTGCTCTGTCGTTGCTTTCTGTCACAGCTGTAGCAGATAACAGTAGAGAAGATGGCTTTTCATTTTCAGGTTTTCCAAGAATTTATTTTATTTTATTTCCCAGCTTCAGGTGAAGAAACATTAAGGTGAAGTTATCATAGATGCCGCATGAGATACAGAAAAAAGATACAGATAAGATAAAAACGACAATAAATTAATTTCCCATCAAACATCGTATTTTTAGTATATATACAGTACATAGGGAGAAAAATGTGATCAGACATAATGCACGATCAGATGTGCTTTGTGATTTACATTTACATTAACCGAATTTAGCAAACACTTTTATCCAAAGCAACTTACAATAAGTGCATATGTCAATGGCTGAATAGGTCATACATCAGTTATCGTGAGCAAACAACATTCTGAGTAATGACAGCCGCATGTGTCATCTGGGTTAACTAATTTCACAACATACATTACCTATTAACATGCCATTCAATCCTCAAAATCAATCCTCACAGCCTAAATTGTGATGCTGGCTGCCAGCTGATGTGAGAAGTCCGTCGGAGTGACGAGCTCCGAGGATCTGAATATGACCCGAGCCGCCGTGACTCTAGAACTTGTTGGGGTCGTAGAGCAGACAGCAGCGCTGTCACATTATCCCCTGCCAGGAGGGAGATGAAGGCCAGCTTAATCAGGCAAATCTATGCACTAGGGGGTAGGGTGGGGGGTGGGGGGTGTGTGTCTGTGTGTGTGTGTGTGTGTGGGGGGGGGAGGGGAGTGGTAGCATCACATTTACAACAGCTGTGGGTTATTTAGCCACCAGCCCGTGCCATAAATTCTGTCATTTCAAGCAGACATTTTTGTCACTAGACTCAGTGTAGCAGAAAATATGTCCCCGTATTTTGTTCGAGGTAGGTTTGCAACTCGTTTGTAACTATCATTCTTCTGGGAACCCATAAATCATTTTTGTTTTGTTTTAAATTCCTGGGTCGTAAAATAAATCAGCATAAACATTTCTCTGAACAATACATCAGCGTGGATGGACACCTGCCTTTGAGGTTAGTGGCCTAGGGTTTTTAAACAAGACATAGACCATTATGCTCATAAACGCATTGCTGCTTTACTTGCTTTGTGAGGAGTTTTTCATGCATGTTACAATTCATTCAACTATGGGGATCATAACATCTATCAGTCCAGTTTATCACTTTTCACGATGATACACAAGTGATTCACAAGTGAGGTCCTTTATCAAGACTATCCTCTCTGATGGAATCATAGACACCGCAATGATGAAGGCCCATTAGTACACAAATTGTCTCACGATGTCAAAATAACAGAACAACTTCCGAGCTCACTGCTGGGCTCTCTGGGAGCTCTTAATCCGCTCAACTCTCCTCCAACCTATAGGGACTGCCTTCTGGGTTTGCCACACTCCCTCTCTGAGGGATAAAGAGGAACATTTACTGTGGGGTGGGTGGCGATCGGAGGCGGTGTATATTCCAGACACAGTGTGGAGTCAGGAAGTCATCCTTTTAATGTCGTGAGCACAAATTATAAGCCACCCCCCCCCCTCTCTCTCTCTCTCTCTCTCTCTCTCTCTCCCTCGATTCAGTTTCAACCACTGCCACTGTTCATGGCTTTAATCCATGTCAAATGTCTTATACTCTTAGAGGCTCAGGTCATCATGGCAGACCATAATACGTATTACAGTCGGTCGACGTGACGCTATTAGCTATAAGATTTTGGTCTTGAGCTTTTGAGCTTTGTGCTATTAAATCAGCGCTTGCTCACTTGCTCCTGAACAGGAAATCCAACTCCCAGAGTACATAACAAATGCCAGAGTGTCCTTGGAACCCAGAGTTCAAACGAATTCAGCAGGACAGGTTAGTTTAAACCAGCCTTGGGCTTGTATGCAACTCATGCAGTCTGTAGCTAACTTCAGTGCAATAACCTTAGCTGTTGCCCTAGTGCTCTGTCGACCTTGAAAAGAGTGTACTGCCACTCCGCTAAAAGAGAGCTACCAGGGCCATTGTCCTTCCGTAGGTTATGCCTTTCTTGCTGTCAGAAGAGATCGAGGTTTCAAGTGACCTCCGGCCATTATGAATCATACATTAAGTTATGATGAGCCAGTTGGCGACATCACCTATCTCATCAAGATTCACTGGAGTTCTTCTTCATTAACATGTGCTAGCAATGCCAAACAGTTGGCAGTTGGTTAATTTAAAATGAAGTTGAAAAAATCTTTTCCAGATTTAAAAAAAGGAGGACATTAATCAAGCGGAAATTTTGCAATTTCAGGAAAATATGCCCCCTACATTGGTGCCTCGCATGTGAGACAGCTTTCATAACTCCAATCATCCATCTGTCATCTTTCATTTTCCCATAATTTTCTGTTCCTTGGTGTTTGAAAACCTTTCGTGCAGCAACCCAGAGGAATGCTTTAATGGACTTATTTTTTAGGAGCAAAAACAGGTCTCGGCACTTACAAACCTCTGGGCATGGGTTGTTGTTAATGTCCGCTGATGTAACTTTTATGCTGGCACATTTTCTGAGAATGTGTGTAAGCGATTCTACATTCTGCTTGCTCTGTAGCCCCACTCTGTTCTCCATGATAATTTGCCAAAGTAAAATCCGATGGAGTGTGCCAGTGAGGTAAATCATATGGCATTTCTTTTTTATCTCGCCACCATTATAGTGTGGCAGATGTGTAATGATCCATTTTAATGATGAATTCACAACTGCATTTCAGCGTCATTACAGAGGGATGCTATTCGCACAGCAGGTATCTGCAGGGGTAGAAAGGCATCTTAGAACCGAAAGCAATGAGCAGGGTGGGGTATTGGGTTGCGGGGATTCACAGATAAAAGACAGCGGGAAAAGAAAAGGAGGGAAATAAACTGACTGTAAACAATGGCGGCGGCTTCTCCTCGCTGCGGTAATGTGTTCCCAGTGTCACTGTCTTAGTGTCTCGGTGCCTTTGTCTCTTACCATTTATTGCCACGTTATTGTCGAGGAAATCAATGGCAACACAATGTGACCCTGCGAATTGCTATGGTTGCACACAGGCCAAGCCATTGTGATGACAACCGTTGGGAATAATGATGGAAACATACTCTAAAGTCCTTCTAGAAATATCTATAGATACCCACTGTGCACAAAAGCAGCCCTGTGCGCTCTGCTTGGCAACAACAGAGGCATAGATTACAGTCAGTCTCCATTCCCCATACATATGCATAGCACTCTATGATGTCTAGATCCAAGTGATAGCTGTTTTCTGTGATAGATTTCACTGATCTATCTATGTGAAAACTATTTTTGATCCCTGTGTAAATGGCACCCTCACGTATTCAATTAGTGTCAAACGAAGTGCGTTATCCGGCTGCAAATCTAAATACAAAAAAAAAATGCATTTGCTTTAAAAGCAAATTTGGGTCATTAGTCATGAAGGACAAAAGGACACGTGGCCATAAAACAGTGTCACACCATCGCATGAAGCACTGCAGCACCATTCACCATGTTTCAAGGTCAAATAGCTGGAAATGGCAGTGGTCCTTTAGAACTGAGGGTGCGGGTACTATATGGGTTGTTTTTTTTAGGGTGTATCGAGTACGCATTTTACTTTTGAACTTGAACAAACTTGAAACGATAACAAACTGAACAATTAGTTTATATCAGGGAGGAGTTTGGCTTTGGATTGTATAATGCTATCTGTTATCATGGCTGATAAAAATAATGCCATTGTTTCTAGTCTGACGCCCACAACACAGCGAAAGGGGAATTTTAGAATTGAGTTCTAAAATATAGCGAACATTTTCAACGTTCAGTCAAAGAAGCACACTTTTGTAACGCAACCAGTTACAAATTATAATTTGTAACTGTAAATATTACTGTAAATATTAAAAAATATATATATTTTTTTTATCAGAGCAGGTTTATTGGATATGTTTTTGGGTGGTGTGGAGTTGTGAAGTGCCAAACAGGAAGCTGTAAAAACCAAACTCCTATCTATAAGGGAGTTCCTGCTGGAGTGTACTGAGTGTATTTCTTTATAAAGGTTTGTGTAATGGAATTTTAATTCTAACTACATACAATTCTGTGTTTTACAATTCTATAGGTAGGTTCTTTTTTTCTTAGACACACACAGCATACTGTATGTTAATTGCATCTTGGTTCAGGGCTTCTCTTTGAACTAATTTCCCCTCACTCTTTCCTGTAAGACAAGTCTCTGGTTGTTACTATCTCCTGTTGATAAGGGTGTGCCGTGAGGAGAATGTTTTCTTTTAATTTGCCAGTATGACCTTTGACCTAATCATGTGTATAAAAGTCTTGGCCCCATCTCTAGGAGGCGGGACTCTTCTCATGCAGACTGAAACTCTGTATGTGAACCTTGTCTCCATCTCTTGCAGAAATTACAATTAAAGTATAAATACCATATTCTCTTGTTCAGTGTGGTATATTATAAATTTTCCATAACAGTTGTTATGCAAACGGTGTTTAAAATGTGGAAACTGTTGAAATGTTTCTAACTTTAATACGTATTCTCTGTGTGTAATGGGGTTCAGGCCTGGAATATTGGGAGGTTGTTTTTGTAGTAATTTACACCTGAGATGGTATTGGCTGTGGGAGGAGCTACATCCTATATAAAAGGAGCTGTTAGCTCACTGTTCGTGTTGTTTGTTGTTTTGTGAGTGAGAAAAGGTATGTTTAGAGAGACTGGCAGAGATACTGAGTGCCCAGGAAAACCATGACCATGTTTGAGTAGAAGATTTTAAATTGCCTTTTTTTTCCCAGCACTATACTTTTTTCCGCTGTTGTAAATACAACAGCTGGCAAAACTTCTTCACGACACCCTTTTGTTTATCCTATACGCTTAACATTGACAGTGCATGATACAGACAGGACACATTAGCCTCCATGAATTGAGGTGTGAGTCAGGTATGAGACATTGTTGAGTCGAGAACTATACTGTCTGTTGTTGATGAGAGTATCACTGGTTGGAGAAGGTTTTTTGTTTTCAGCCTTTTTAGGCACTTATATAATTGCTTCCCTTTGGCAATGTGACAGATGTATTAAAAGGCTACTGCCTACTTTTATGACAGCCATTATCAGAGCTAATCCAATCATGCTCCCATTCGAGATGTTGAATATTTTAGTCAGTGAAAAGACAAAATCTCACATTGGTGGTGATAGCTGGCACATTTACAAAGAGCCTTAACATTTTGAATTATCCTTTATTTTTTTCAAGCTTCAAACACTATTCAAGGGCATCTTGTTTTCATTACAGCACCATTAAAATCTGAATCATAGCACAACATCTAGTAGCCTATTACAGACGTGTATGCTAAATTAAACATTATGGCATCAATAAATGTGGCATGGCATTAACCTGTGACAGTGATTCATAAATATATCCTCTACCTATCACCTCTACCATGTATCTCAATTGACAGTGTTTTCTGTTATTCCCAAATGTACTGGAACTACATACATTATCATTAAATAATCTCAATTGCCTTAATTGTCTTGGAAACATTTTAATTAGCGAGTCCTGCGCAGCACTGCACACTTTTGGCAGATGGGAGCTCATGTCAGCCAATTCGAGCGACTAGCAATTACACATAACACATTAGCATTCATTTTTATTACCCAAACCCTTTATTGCACTCTTCAACCCCTTCTCACTTACTGAGTGTTTCACATTCATACTACTACAGCTGTGACTTTACAGGTGAAGTGCTTGCTGATGATGTTGAACCAGTTTATGAGTCAATGTATTAAAACTCCTTTTGAAAGATAAAACATCAAAAGGACATTCCCCAGACAGCTTCAATAGTTCTACAAACTATGAATTATTTAAATTCCTATTTAACAGCCTCTCAGTTTTGGATAATAACTGACTGGCAACCCCCAGTCTTTGATTGAATTGTATCCCAAATTATTATTATTATTACCATTATCACCATCATCATCTGTTTCTTGTTTATGATTATTTAAGTATGATTATGATTATTTTATTATATTACAGGTTATTTTACAAATCTTGATCTATCTTCCACACCTACAAGGATGTATAAATGGTGTTTTTATGTCACCTTTCCAGTAGATTCATGTACAGACTACCTTTCCTAGCACAGCCACAAGTCATTGTGCATTTGAGTGATTAAACTAAAACATTAAGTCAGTCATATTTTAACCAAACAGTCACATTCATGGTTAGCAATAACTTAATAAAAATATAACTAAAATAATTCCTTGTAGGCCTATTCATTTTAATTTTTAGGATCTATAAATCTAAATTCTGTACTATTAGTTGTGAATTTTTGGATTACCAAAGTGTTGTTGTTTTCGCCATTTGACTCTCTTCACTTCACCCCGAAGACGTGAAGAGCAGAGGCCTTTTGAGCTTTCATTTTGTATACTCAAAATTGATTCAGGTTTTACCTGTGTGTGTGTGTGTGTGTGTGTGTGTGTGTTATGCCCGAGTGTGTGTGACAGAGAGAGAGAGAGAGAGAGAGATGGCAACATTTGATAAATACTAGAAATATATATATAAGCGGTTACTTAAAAAGAACAGTACCATTAAAAATATAAATAAGCATGCAAGAAGACCGGAACATGGCTGTCCAACAGTGATGTACTCCTCTCCTGCCCTCGGCCCTGACACCCCTCTGACCCACATTTGGGCCTGGACTTGTGGGAGAGCCAACAGGGCTTCATTATGTGAAGATACTGTGTGCTTGGGAGGCTGTGACAGTCCATCTCTGACATTTCTTCAGCCCTGGTCCCGAAGTAGGTCCTCGCCGGCTATAACTCCACTAAGGTCATCAGTGTCCGCTGGCTGTCAGGGCATTTGTGCAATAGACTGCCTGATCTTTCACACGGTGGAGGCACCAAAACCCTGGAGTGCTCAATGGACGCTCTCATGCGGGCAGCAGATGCTGGGTAAGTCATGTCAAATCAGCCAATCACCAATATTATGCCTCACACTTGTTACAGTCTTGCTGTACCTAATTGCTGTCTGAATATAAGAACGTTCTCCTCAAGCTCTGTGTAGGAAGGTGAAAGTAGCAAGTGGCGGAAAGCCAACAAGTATTCTTCAACAATTGAGAATATTAGCTATTGTTTTGCACAAGAGGATAATCCTGGTGGTCTAATTAGGGACCTGGAGATCCGGCTTGTGTCGGAGGAAGAGACTGTTTTCTGTTTGTCTGTTTCAGTGTCCCCAGATACCTCAGTCCTGTTTTCTTTACCCCAGCTCCCTTAGCCTCACATTTATAAACTGTATTTTTTGTTCTCCAAGGTCTTGTGGTGGCCAATTTCACCAAAAAATTAGAAGCTATTGCTCTGCTGCTCTACTCATTCACATGCCTAGCTTTAAAGCAATATTAAACGTTTCTCAAAAGCATATTTCTAATGTGTCTACAAAGCGTCTCTTCTGGTAGTATGTATTCTTGAGTTACATCAGTGTGGAAAATAAATTGTTATGGTGTTTGATTTAAGATATATGTCATGATAAGAATCTGTTAATTTCCAGTTCATCACGTCAATAATATTTTGAGGTAAAAAAATATACTGTATCGAGTCTAGCGTTAATAACAAAAGGTTTAAATGCTGTTTCTGTTAGGGGCGAGAGTGTTGACCCAGCACTCGGAGACACCACAATAAGACGGAGGTAAAGAGAATACGTTTTATTCTCAAAAATAGAACGTAATAATAACAAAGGCAGCTCAGCATGCGGTCCGATCCGGGTGAGCTCGATAGAAGAGTAGGAGGCAGTGGGATATGCAGCCCGTAGTAGTCCTTAGCGTTGTCTGCACAGAAAAACACGAAGTCAGACAGAACAATGGAACGAGGAATTAGAAAGACTAGAGTAGCGTAGCCCGTGATACCGTCAGCGGTGAGATACAATAATCTGGCACTGCTGCAGTCTTCCGTCCAGGTATAAAAAGCCGTCAGGGGTGATGAGGGAATAGGTTACAGCTGTGCGGACTTCAGCCAG